>JARYGA010049883.1:0-62662 GCA_030545235.1 Helianthus tuberosus
AATCGGATATATTTTTGAAGATCGAAGAACACGAAGAACAGTTTGAAGATACGAAGAACAGTTAGAAATTCTGCATTTTGATTCGTTTGGGAAAGAGAGAGAAAGTGTTTGCATGATTTTAGGAAAGTTTGGTGGAAAGAATAAGAAAAATTGATTTTCTAAATTGTTTCCTTGTTTTACGAGATTGGAGTTAGTGATCTTCTTCCGAATATAAAATTGTGCGATTTAGTGCATGTGATTGGAAAGTCAAAGTGTGCAACAACTTTCTCTTCTCTTGTGCGACTGAAACACCTTGTGCGATTACGATTTTATAACAGCCATCAAAGCTAGTCATCATCATCATTGCTTCATTATTCTTGTGCAATTGAAGCAACTGATCTTGTGCGACTACATATTTTTAACTTGTGCGATTACAACATTCCAATCTTGTGCGACTGAATTTCCGTCTTGTGCGACTACGGGATTCTTGTGCGATCCAATAAGTTGATCTTGTGCGACGGAACCATACTTGGCTTGTACGATTGAAGTGACGTCAACATCAAACTTGTGTGACTGTGATTCTCCATCATCAACACTCATCATAGTTCATCTCAGGTCATCGTTTCATCATCTCCGATCAACCGCCGCAACAGTAAACCACCACCACTCCATCAACAGTCACCGTTCATCATCTTCATCATCTCCGTTTCGGTATCGAGTTCGAGTTCGAGTTCGGGTTTCCGTTATCGCACTACAATCAACGATCACCACAGCCACCATCATTCCTCCACACCGTTCATCTTCATAACCACTGTGCTCGCTGTTCACCACCGTATAACCTTTAACAGTCACCGGTCATCGTCATCGTTCTTCACACGTCTCCGACAGACTACTTCGAACAACCTGCAACTCAACCATCAATCACCTCCACCTTAACTGTTATTATCGGCAACCGTCATCACCGACTACCATACATCCTCCAGTGTTCACGATTAACCACCATCTCCGACAACAACATCGTACCGTCTCCGATCTTCACGTCGACTCCACATCTTCTTCAACGTAACCCTCATCATCATCGTTTATAATCATCACATCTTCATCAGAATTCATTAAAAGGGTTTGGCGGCTGATTTCATATTTAGGGTTTTGGTTTCTGGTGTCTAACGAAGAAGAAGAAGTTTGATACAAAACGTGATTTAGGTTTTATTTTTAATAATAATAATCATAATCTAATCATTACCAAATCATTGAGTTTTTTATTATAAAATTAATAAAAATAACAAGTATTACTTTATATAAAGAAAAATAATTAATATTAATATTTTTAATATAATATAATAGTAGTTTATTATAAATAATTCAAAAAAAGGGGGTTTTGTTATTGTTCGGTAATAGGTTTTGACAGGTTTGGAGGCGGGGTAAAGGAAACGGGTTCGAGCGTGTTGCAAAGGGTTTGAGTTAGCGAGTACACGGGTTCTCGCTTTGGGCTTGTGTTGAGGATATAATTAAAAACGCATTTTTTTTGGGGGATCACATCTTCGGGGGATCACATTTTTGGGGGATCACATTTTCGGGGGATCATACTTTCGGGGGATCACAGTTAAAATTCTTAAAAATGTCTTCTAAGAGAGAAGTGCTTGAGCAGGAATTTCAAGGATTCAGATACTCATATGGTGAATCTATAGAAGCACTTACAGGCCGGTTTGCTGAACTACTCTCTGAAATGGAGAAGGCTGAGATTGAGGTGTCTAATCGCACGAGCAACACAAAGCTTCTGGATGCTATAAAAAGGATTCCAGATCAGGAAAACTATTGTTCGTTTAGAAATGTTAATCAGATAATTGTGACAACCGACTGCTACTGTTACAAAATGAAGCCGGATGAGCTGATCTCACTCATCAAATCATATAACAATGCTGACAAGCAGTCGACTCAAGGCAACACATCTGATGCAGTTTGCTCACCCACTCCTACTCCTACTGCTCCATTGCCTACTGCAGTTTGCTCATCCACTTCTGATGCAAGTATTCAAATTCATGACTTCACTCCCATTTCTACTGAGGTATGTGTAGACGATGTTTGTTGTACTGTAAAATGTAGAGAGAAAGTAAAAGGTTTTAAAGAACAGGCTCAATCGCTTTCTATGCAACTTCAATGTACCAAATCCAGTAGCTATGAAGTTAAAAAGAAACTGGATGGGTATAAGGAAGTGGTAGAGGCTAAAAAACGTGACATTCGACAGTTGCATAGTGATCTAAGCGAAGCAAAATGTCAATATCTCCACTTCAAGGAGCTATCTGAAAAATTAACTGTTGAATTAAACAACTTAAAATCGACTTTCGAAAATACTGAATTTAATTTCAAAAAATTTGATGTTTCAAGCGAAAAGGTCGAGAAAATGATAAATCAATAGTTAAAGTATAGCAAAAAGGTAATGAGGAATAAGGGGTTGGGTTTTGTGGCGATACCCCCACCATACAACCATAACTATTCCTCAATTCCCATGACTGATGAGGAGATAGCCGATTTGCCTGAAATGGAATATGGGAAGCCTGGGGATAGGAAGGTTGAGCCTATTCATCAAAAGAAAGTTAAAATCACAAGGCCTGATAAAACCGAAATTATTCTAGAAAAACAGGCTTTTAATAAAACTTTTGTGAAACCTGCTGAAGTTTCAAAGCAAACCGAGACTCTAAATTTTGAGAATAATGCGAACATTGACAAACATTTTCAAGTATTAGATAATACTGTGTCAAGTTTTTCTCAAAATTCATCTGAAGTGCAACCTCAAACAAAAGAGTCTGAATTAACAGAGCCAAGAGTTAATGTAGACAACATCGAGTTTGCCATGTTAAGAGGTTTGACTGAGTTTGTGAAAGAATTCAATAGGGGCAAACAAAGTGAATCTGCCTCGTCATGTGACACATCTTGTGACACTTCTGAGACATCCACTTCTGAGAAATCAGAAATGGGCGAATCATGTAGTGTCAACAGTGCATCACCTGAGGAGGCAGAGGCATCTCAAAATGAATCGACTTCTTCATCTGATTCGTCATGTGACTCCTTAGAGACAGCTAACTGTGAAAAGTCGAGGTTAGTTGATTCAGCCGAGTCTAGTAGCGAATCACCGGAAGAAGTTGAATCGGATCAGATAAAAGTAGAATCAGAATCGACATCAGGAGCTTCTGTTAAGATTAGTGGTGAATTGACAACAGAAGCCTCTGCTCCATCTTTGAATATTGATGATTCTGAAACTACTGAACAAACAGTGTCACTCGAGAATGACCATGTTACTATGGCTTCGCCTGCCACCGTTTGTGAAAAACTGAACGTTACTGATGCTTCTACTTCATGTGCAGATGAGGTAATAGTAGAGGATTGGGTTGAGGAGGACGATGTTTGATTAAAAACATCAAATTTATCTGCTGATGCTCCTCCTTATGTGAAAAAGGCTGTTTCTGAGCAAGCTTTGAGAGGCCCTACAAATAAATATGTGCCTCCAAAGCCAACAGTTAGAAATGGAAATGTTAAATCCAATGAATGTGCTAACTGTTGTAAACAGGGACATAAGAAGCAGGGGAGAAAGTCTGAAAAGTTTGCAAACAAATCATCCAACAAATCGTATAACTCATATTCAGCAGCGGTTGGATGAAATGGATCGGGATATGCTCCTTACGTAAAGAAGCAGACCTGCTACAACTGCGGCATACCCGATCACATTGCAAGAAATTGCACACATCGTCCCTATGTGCCATATTATACACAGCATCAGAAGGTTACACCTAAGGATAGATCTTATTCTAAGCCAATGAAGGTTGAAAAACCTAAGGCAATGATGAATAAGCATCCCTAAGTTAAACCATCTGATGGGGACTGGAATGCTGCCAAAGCTAAAAGAAAACAAGCTTTGAAACCTAAACAAGTTCTAAAAAATAAAAAGGTTGAAAAGCAGACTGTTTTGCCCAAGGCACCTAAGAAATTAGAGAAGCCTAAACAAGTTTGGAAGGCAAAACATAAAGCAGCAACATCACCAGTCCTTGAATCAAAATGGGGCATGTGTTTTCGAGAAGTGTCGTACGTTGATGCTTCAGGAATACCCAGGACCACGATGGCCTGGGTACCAATGTCTTACTAATCTCCTTACTTTTTAGGGACAACCAAGGAGGAGCTGTTGACAATCCTTGGATGTTGATAGCGGTTGTTCCAGAGACACAAGGGGTAACATTTCACTGTTTCAAAATGTACATTTCTTTACAGTTGATATGTTTCGTTTGAAGGAGATAAAAGAGAAGTAAGACTAGATCAGCGAAAAGGTACAAAATTTGAATTTCGTATTCTAATTTCAATATTGATTAGTCTTAAATCTTGTGATGGAACGGTTAGGCAAAAACAACAAAAATATTTTGATTTTCTTTTGTGTTTCTCATTGTACATATGTTTTTGTTTGTCAGGTAAATTTGCGCGTAAGATTTACGCACAAATTTAGGGGGATATCGATGGACTTCATTACGAAGTTACCCAGGACCTCATGCGGTCATAACATGATTGGGTAATCATCGATAGACTAACAAAGTCCGCACACTTCTTACCGATTCGGGAGGAGGATAGTACAGAGAAACTAGCGGAACCCTATCTCAAGGAAATAGTGGCTCGTCATAGAGTGCCTATTTCAATCATCTCAGACCGAGACGGTCGCTTTGTGTCAAAAATTTGGAAGTCATTCCAACAGGCCTTTGGATCTCATTTAAATCTAAGCATGGCCTTTCATCCACAAACTGACGGCCAGAGCGAACAGACAATCCAAACACTCGAAGATATGCTTCGTGCATGTGTTATGGATTTAGGCGGTAATTGGGATACTCATCTAGCTTTAGTTGAGTTTTCCTATAATAACAGCTACCATACTAGTATACAAGCTGCACCTTTGAAGCTCTTTATGGTCGAAAGTGTCGCTCTCCGCTATGTTGGGCGGAAACAGGCGATAGACAATTAATTGGTCCGGAACTAGTCCAAGAGACTACGGATAAAAATTTTTAGATCCGAGAACGTATCAAGGCGGCTCACGATCGACAAAAGAGCTACGCAGATAAAAGACGAAAACCGCTATCTTTCGAGGTCGGAGACAAAGTCTTGTTGAAAGTCTCACCTTGGAAGGGCGTAGCGAGGTTCGGTAAACGTGGAAAGCTTAACCCACATTACATTGGACCATTTGAAATCTTAGAAAAGATTGGCACTGTTGCCTACAAGTTGAAGTTACCAGATGAACTTAGCAGTGTGCACGACATGTTTTATGTGTCGAATCTTAAAAAGAGTCCAACGCAAGAAACGGTTATCATCCATGCGGATGAGATTCATATTGATGACAAACTCCAATTCATTGAAGAACCTGTTGAGGTCATGGACTGTAAGGTCCAGAAATCATGGAGGAGTCGTATCAAATTATTAAATGTACGTTGGAACACTCGACAAGGACCCAAGTATACTTGGGAACGTGAAAATCAAATCAAAGCCAAATACCCTCACCTGTTTGAGAAGTCTCCTGCAAAGGATGACTCAGCTTGAATTTCGGGACGAAATTCTCAATAACAGGGGGAGAATGTGACAACTGCCACTTTCTGGTAATTTTCGTACATTTAAATCAATCATTCAAGTTACACAATTATCAGTATTGAATGTCCGAACTGCTTGATTACATGACATACACTTAGAATACTCATGGAATACATATTTATGATGCACGTGATTCATTTTTATTGATTACATTTGAAACAGTTTAAAACAATGCATCGAAACAGCTAGTATAGTACCTAGTAAACTAGTGTGCTGACAGAAACGCAGGATCCGCAGAAACCATCTTAATGACATCTTTAGGACTTAGACGAGAGTCCAACATCAAATATACATTAAACCCTAATTGGGAACGCAAGGGTTTGGTTTAATACCTTCCCGAATTCCGATAACACTAAAAACTGCCCGAAAAGCACTAAAAGCGACAATTTCAACACTTTTCCGCAGAAATTCTGCAGAATTCAACAATTTAATATTTTTGCAACATGAAAAAGTAGTGTTTAACATAGAATTCATATGAGGTTACCTTCGGGTATCATCCGAACCATAATCACATCAATTCACACAATTTACACAAGCTTAGCGTTCAAATAACGACAAACGAAAACAAAGCGTAACGATTTTCCGAACGATATCGGATCTTTTTTTAGTAACCAACTAACATTATTTGGATCATTTTAAACTAGTAATGATCACCTAACATCTTGAAAACATTTGGAAATCCCTAGACATCTAAACTTTCTAACTTTTGCTAATAAATTCTAACACTTTTATTAGTAAAACAAGAAGCAAAACATGAGACCCCCCATGTAATTTTCGTAAATAAGGTGGGCCCCACATGATTAACCAAGTTGATTAATATCTAGATATTTTCACATTTTGCAAGTGGATGTAATTGGTGGAAATTATAACACTTAATTACATTAAGTTTACTAGCATTTTCCATCACTTTACACCTTATTTACACACACATAAGAAACTCTTTCAATCTTCATCTTTTCACCAAGAACACCATCCAAAAACCCATTACATTTTATTATTTCTTTGATGATGAACATGGAGTTTAATGGAGCATAAGATGATCTAAAGCACTTACAAGTTAAAGGAAGCTTTTTCATCCATTCAAGAACTTTCAATCATCAAGATCATCATCTTCTTTGTTCTTTATCATCCTATAAATCATCCCTAGCCACAAGTGCTAGAAGTAAGCTTCTAAATCTCTTAGTTTCATATTTATTTATGTTTATGATTGTTAAAATAACATGTTATAACAAAATAATCATACATAATAATATGAAAATACAAAGAAGCAAAATAATAATCATGATATATATGTTTGTTTATGTGGTGATTTGAGACTTATTACTTGCATATTTGATCTTGTCATGATGATTAGCATATGAATAAATTGTTAGATGATGTTTAAATACATGATTTAACAAGTATACATGTTTATGTTAAAAGGGTTTTTGTTAAACATAAAGGTTAAATGGATGATCATATTCTTTGATGTTGTTAAAGTATTTAGTGTTTTTCATTAAAAACAATACTTTTACAAAATTATAAAAAGAAACATACAAGTTCAGATTTTTGTAAAGGTGGATGAAACTATAAGTAAACATGGATTTGAACTAGTTAACATATGTTATGATTAACCCAAAACCCTACATGATTTTGACTTCATCTTGTTAAGATTTTGATATAAAATCTCATATGTTTTTGTTAAAGATGTTATGAGTAAATTGATGGTGAATTTGAAAAGAAAATGATATGTTTACTAAACATGGCTAAGTGCTTAATACAAAGGTTATATGGCCAAATTTTCTTAAAATTCATATGTTAACAAAACTATAATTTTTGGCTAAATCTTTACAAGATTAAAAAGATTGTTAAAGAATGGTTTTTGATAAAAACAAAGTTGATGAATATATATATTTTTGAGAAAATATATATTTGGTCACTTAACAACTTATGTGCAATATGTGATACTTGGTGTATTAGTTATATGTAACAAAACTAGGAACTTGAATTCAATATAACAAATAAACACAAGATACATTATAATCAAAGTCTTACAAGACTACATAGAAATACGCCTTAAAAACGAGTTATGGATGATGCGTATGATCGGACACAAATTATGGTCAAATCGGACGATGGACGAATCCATAACATATTGCCATTCCGAGGAATTACTACGATGTTTAGACGATCTTTCGACGCGAAAATGAATATTCTACCGTTAACAAAAATTCGGACATTTTAGAATTAATAAAAACCACTAAGTCTTTTGTTTACTAAAAAGTCTATATTTAGTGATTTTTATAAAAATGGGCTTATATTATAAATGGGCTTATTTTACAAATGGGCTTATTTTACAAATGAGCTTAACTTTCCAAATGGGCTTACAATTTCAAATGGGCTTATCTTCATAATGGACTTAACTTTGCAAAGGGGATTACATTTTCAAATGGACTTATCCTCATAATGGGCTTATCAAAATACTTGGGCTAAGCCCAATAACATGAATACATGGGCTAAGCCAAATATCAAAACTCATGGGCTAAGCCCAATACCAAACATATGGGCCAAGGCCAAATAACATTAAGCCCAATACTATTTAGGCCCAATACTATTTGGCCTAATACTATTTAGGCCCAATACTATTTAGGCCCAATACTATTTAAGCCTAATACTATTTAAAGCCCAATACTATTTGGGCCCAATAACATAAATTCTTGGGCTAGGCCCAATAACATAACAATTAAAATCGTCTAGGGTTGGATTGCTTCCTATTTCGTCACACATATTAATGTCCTTGCAAAACATTAATGATCACGATTTCATTGACGCTTTTCATACTACATTTGATACAAATACATCTCACATTTTACAGATACATCTTATATCCAGTTTGGATACAATTACAATTGAGACAAATACATCTTACATACTGTTTTGATACTGATACATTTTATACAGCTAAACTGCTCAACTTTTGTTGATGTTTTCAAACTTACATGTATTTCAGGGAATTAGTGAACCAATGCAAAGATTTCACTTCTAGGAAAACAAGTATCAAGACTCCATGCCAACTATTGAAGGGTTTGCCTGTTATATACCGCATCTTTGCGGTGATATAGTGGTCAAAGCCTTGACATTTTAAGACCAACATTTTGATGTATGAAACAATGACAACTTATTTTTTTATTTGATGGTTTGTAAACAATGTTCTTAACTTATGTTGCGATCTTTTAAAAAATTATGACAATGGCATTGGAACATGTTTTATTCATTTAGTATGTTTACTTATATCGTTATGCAATGAGAACCGAACAGATCACACCTCGCGCTTCCGCTACGAGCGGGTGTGACATACCAACCACTTCACACGGAATTAGCTTGTACAAAAACATTCCCCTAAATATACACACATGCTCGACTATATATAACTTAAATGTAACGTTAAATCATCACATGAAATACCATTTTGCTTTACTAAAACCGAACATAACTCATGAGATATAACATATCATATTCGTTCTATATATTGCATAGTAGATTACATAATATTATCACATGAAATAACCATTTTGCTTTACTAAAACCAAACATAACTCATTAAATATAACATATGCTATTCGTTCTATTCATTGCATAGTAGATTACATAATCTTATAGGACAATTATATATGTAAAGATTGTAAAATTGCTTATATTTGCTCAAAACTAGTTATAAATGCATAGCGAATTTATTTTTAGAATAATACACTGTATAAATATGTATACTCATACAAGAGGAACACGCACAATTACTCATCATTTGGAGCTTCAAAAAAATTGATTATTTTTTATATAATGAAATCGTGTTCGCTTTTCATTGCATTGACCTATTTCAGTTGCTTTCTCGTAACCCTTCTCATAGCCAATGTTTTTTGTCTAAACACTGGTCAGTCTATATGTACAACGAATTACCTAATTCACAAATCGATGTTCATGTGAGATCAGGTGACGATGATCTCGGACATCATAACATTACTATTGATCTTGGGTATAAATTCAGCTTTTGTGAAAGCATCTTCGAAAATACGATATTTTCCGGTGTCGGAAAACTAAAAGTCCAGTGCACTAAAAGTTGCAGCAACAACTTATTTGAAGAAGATGAAGTGTTTGTTATTAAATTAAAATAACCATTATGCATTACATTGGGAAAATTATGAAAAACAACAAGTAAGTTCAGATATATATCATGTTCCCCAATGAAAACTAATTACCATCTGTTACTTTTGAACATATGTAATTTAACATTTCTTTTCTATTTTGCCTACTAATTTAAAGATATAAAATAATAATCATGATTTTTTTTTATGAAATTCAACATTGAAACTTCTACTTACAAGTTTATAAAAAACTTTAAGAAGCATCAAAGGCTAAGTGATCTCAATATTTTATATATATTTTTATATAATTTATGACGTAACCCCGTGGTGATTGGTGTTTTCCACAGAGCTGTTTATGGGGGATTCTTTGCCGGCGTAGGGGCAATTTGGTTGGTGATGTGGCTCGAGTTGATTGGTGGTTTATGGTGGGAGGTTTGTGATTAATTAGTTTTTTTAAACACTAGGTAGGGCCCTTTTCACGCCCAACACCCACCCGTGCTTTGTTTTTAATATGTCCTTTCGCGTACGTGGCTATCATATGACGCTTAACGCCCGCTTTTGATACTCCTCCACGCCAAATGGTCTCAATGGTTGAATGTTCTAGTCTTAGACCGCCCGTAGTGGGGTGTTTTTTTTAAAAAAAAATTCAAAAATAACGCTCTATAACGCCCCGCCTACCATTACGGTAGGCGTTATGGGGCGTTATTTTCGATAAAATTTGTTTCCGGCGTTTTAATTAAAACGCTTGCACCATTGCTGACCAACCAATCACAAACATCAACGGCTAGTTGATATTTTTTTTTTTAACCTTTTACCTATATATATATATATATATATATAAACACAACCAAAACTCATTCATTTTCAACCAAAACTTTCAAAAACTCTCTAAAAAAATACAACCATTTTATAAAAAACTTGATGGATTCTCCAAGTTCTTCATCGATCGTAAATTTTTACTACAACGAGTATTTTGCGGATGGCGATGGTTCGACCGATGAGGAGCTTGAGCAAGAGGCGGTTATGAGTGCTTGTCAACTAGCGGTGAGATATGTCAAGCATTCTCGTCGCCCCCAAGCAGAAAAAAATAAAAGAGGTTATATTGAACGAGACCGACGCGCGGCACACGATCATTTGATGATAGATTATTTTGATGAGGCGCCGACATTTTCGAACGAATTTTTTAGGCGTCGTTTCCGAATGAGTAAGCGGTTGTTTCTACGCATAGTCGACGACTTGGAAGCCAACTACGATTATTTTAAACAAAAACCGGATGCGAGAGGGGCACTTGGATTTACCGGTATCCAAAAGTGTACGTCGGCGTTACGAATCCTTGCTTATGGTAACACTACCGACATCAACGACGAGTATCTAAAAATGGCGGAGAAAACAACACGAGACAGCTTGGAGCATTTTTGTCGCGGTACAATTCTTATACTTTACTTTTTAAAAAAAAAAACGACGAGTATGTTTACAATTATTTTTTTTGAAGCTTAAGTTTGTCTATATTTTTTTATAAAGGTATAATTGGTGTGTACGGTGCGCGTTATCTTAGAACGCCCACATGGGACGACCTTAAAAAGATCTACGAGGTACATAATGCTGAGCATGGTTTGCCTGGTATGATCGGGAGCATAGATTGCATGCATTGGCGTTGGGATAACTGCCCGACTGCATGGCGAGGCCAACACACACGTGGTGACCAAAAATGACCCACTATTATTCTTCAGGCGGTTGCTTCACAGGACCTTTGGGTTTGGTCGGCTTACTTTGGCGTGGTCGGGTCATGCAATGATATCAATGTTTTTGAACAATCTTCGTTGTTAGAGGAGTGGATTTCTGGCAAAGCTCCAAAAGCGTCGTTTTACGCAAATGGAAACTACTACCCTCATGGATATTATTTGAGCGACAGAATTTATCCTAGGTATTCGATTTTCGTGAAGACGTATAGTGATCCTATTGATGAAAAAAGAGCATACTTTAAAAAGGTTCAAGAGTCTTCACGAAAAGACATTGAGAGATGCTTTGGGGTTCTTAAACAACGCTGGCAATATTTGAGAAATCCTTGTCGTGCATGGAGCAAGCAAAAAATGAGAGATGCTATGTACGTTTGTATAATCATGCACAACATGATTTTGGAAGACGAAGGAAAGGCGATATGCCAGAATTATGTGCCAGAAGCCGTTGAAGAGGAGCATCCACATGCGACAATGGAAGAAAGAGTGAAAAATGCGCGAGAGTTGCGTTACGAACCGAACCATTCCCAGTTAATGGTTGATTTGGTACACCACGCATGGTCGGTTCGGTATGTACCACCTGAGGGAGAGGAAGAAACGGAGGACGAGGAAGACGAAGTTGGCGAGGGTGAAGAAAGCGAAGACGAAAACTAGTGTTTTTTTTTTGTTTTTTAATTTAATCGGATATTTTTTTTTATTTCTAGTATTGTATTTTTTTTAATTTAATGAAGTATTTAAAGTTAAAAAAAAATTGTGAAATGATTGAATGGGGTTATTGGCATAATGCCCCACTACCCCACTTTTGCTATAATGTCTAACGCTGACTAGGATGCCATGTGTCGGATAATGCCCCATGGTGGGGGCATTATGTTTGTTCACCACTACACATGTTCTTGATATAATTATAAAAGTATAGATTTAATACTAGCATTAATTGGAATTTCAGTTTGGTCTATTTGTCTCATGTTGTGGAAACACTCATTAGCTATCTATAGCTTTAATAAAAGAAATTAAAACACTCATTAACTATCTTTAGCTTTAATAAAAGAAATTAAAATTATCACTTGAAATAATCATTTTGCTTTCTTGAAAACATAAGATATCTCGATTTAATGTAGAAATTCATATTAATTGTATATTAATTTGCAAAATGTTCTCTCCTTTCATAAATACTATTTATTTTTGTTTGACTCTTTGACTTTTCTTTTCTTTTTTATTCTTTAATTTTTGTCTTTTACTTTTAACCCTTTATTATTTTTTTTAATCCCAATAATTTTCATCATTTACCCTTTTCACCTCATAGTTTTCATCATTTACATATTTATCATAAACATTTTCTTTTTTTAGTCTTAACATTTTTCCACTTTCAACATTGATCCCGTACTTTACATATTTTACAAATTTGTCAATTTACGATTCATTCTAAATTTGCGAGTTAACACGCTGCAACGCGCGCATGTGGCTCAACGTTTTAGGACTATTTTTTACGGTTTAACGGCTCCATCAAAACTCTCGAGTTCTAAGCCGACTTAGTTTCTCTTTCCTACTTTTTTTTCTTACTTTTTCGGTCTAACTTTTTCGAGTTAAAACGTCGTAACGTGTTTGCGTGATTTCTCATTTTTAAGTTTTCTATTGTTTAGTGGAGATGGATATGATTGGATGGTTTCGCTGGCGGCACGAGGAGACTTTAGTGGTCCGTCGGTGATTCAAATTTGCGGTTAAAAAAATATTCAAGCTTATACAATTATATATAAAAGTTTAGTTTGTCTAAGTAGAATGAGAAGGAATCTTAAACTTTCATTTTTCAAATCAATGGTTAATAACAAAATGTAGGAAAAGGAGGAGTGTAAGGGTATATTTTGAAAGTCTTATTTATTGACTTTTTCTCTCCACTCGCATGTATAATTGACCCCCATTTTTTAGATGTTCATAACTTTTTTATACGACGCTATTTTTTATAAAAAATCCATCATTAAATCGAGCGTCTTTTTATCTTTAATTTGAGTACCCTAATTCCATATAAAATATGAGCACGAAAAAAACCCCAAAAAATGTGTTATATTTCTACTTTGTATAACATTTTTTGTGCAAGATTTTTTTACTACATTTTTTGTGATAATTTTTTTTTGTACTGAATTTTTTGAATTAGTTTTTTTTTTTCTGGAATTTTTATGCTATATGTTTTGTACTAGATTTTTATGTGCTATATTTTTTTACTGAATTTTTGGTGGAAGTATTTTTTGTACCATATTCTTTTTTTGTTGTATTTTTGAGAAAACAAAAAGGGTGCCACATGTCATCTTCACACTTCTACTTATAAGGACCAAAATGTTTTAGTAACAAAATGATCTTTCTTTCTACATACAAGGAGTGTCACAGGTTATCATCACAATCTTTCTTACCATACTTAGATAAAACCCACTTTTAGTGGATCTTTCCCATATATATATATATATATAAGATTTGGTTCAATAAAAACCATCACGAGTTGTGAGAACTATGAGAACTCATACTTCACACGTGAGTTGGGCCACCATTTTTTGCAAAAACATAAATGAAAATGTTATAAACACATCAATTAAAAACAAAAAAAAATGTCGAGTCAGTAGTTATGCCTAACGTAATTTGTTTATGCCTGGTGCAAATTTTGTTTACGTCTATGTAATTTTTTACATCTGATGTAAATTTTTGCATAAGATATTATTTTTATTTTTTTGCTAGAATAAGTGATTTTTTAAAAGATTTTTAAGAAGTTTTTTTGAAGAAAACTTTTTGTAAAGCATGGTTCTCACAACTCAAGATGGTTATTATTTTACCCATTCCCTTTATATATATATATATATATATATAGAGAGAGAGAGAGAGGTGGGGGGTTATCTAATTATGTAAAAAGTAATAAAATCTGGTGAAGTGTATGAGACGTTTTGTAACGTTGATCCAACAATTTAATGGCTGATTAGGTGGTCTCAAATCAAGCAATCAAGCAACCAAATTAGTTGGTGAAAGGGCAAAAAAGAAAGATTCACTATTGTTGACGTTCCTAATGATTTTAAAACGACATAACATTCTTCATACGTTAGTATATATATATATATATATATATATATATAGGGAGGAGTTCATGCGAGAACCACCCTTATTGCGAGAACCGCGAGAACCAAAGTGAACACAACCTAAAATAGCTAAAAAAAACCTAAAAAAACCTAACCCCCACCCCCTCCCCCCCCAAGTTAAATGCTAAAAACTAAAACCCCCAAAAAACCTAACCCCCCCCCCCCCAAAAAACCTAAACCCCCCTCCCCCACCCCCCAAAACCTAAGCCCCCCCCCCCCCTCCAAGCTAAAATGCTAAAAACTAAACCCTCAAAAAACCTAAAAAAATCTTTAAAAAATCTAAATTTTTTTTAATATTTTTTATGTTCAAATCATTACTTTTAGTGGCAAAAAAAAAACTTTAAAAAAAAAAAATTTTTAATTTTTTTTTTGCTTCGAAAAGTAGCGATTTTTATATAAAAAATATTAAAAAAAATAATTTTGTGTGATTTTTAGCTATTTTTAGGCATTTTTTGTTGTGTTCACATTGGCTCTCGCGGTTCTCGCAATAAGAGGTGGTTCTCGCATGATCTTCTCCCTATATATATATATATATATATATATGGGAGGAGTTCATGCGAGAACCACCCTTACCGCGAGAACCAATGTGAACACAACCTAAAATAGCTAAAAAAAACCTAAAAAAAACCCAAACCCCCCAACCCCCCCCCCCCCCAAAAAAAAAAAAAAAACCTAACCCCCCCCCCCCCCAAGCTAAATGCTAAAAACTAAAACCCCCAAAAAACCTAACCCCCCCCCCCCCCCCCAAAACCTAAACCCCCCTCCCCCACCCCCCAAAAACCTAAACCCCTCCCCCCCACCCCCCCCCCCCCCCACCCCAAGCTAAAATGCAAAAAACTAAACCCCCAAAAAACCTAAAAAAATCTAAAAAAATAAAAAAAATCTAGTTTTTTTTTAATATTTTTATGCTCAAATTGCTACTTTTAGTGGCCAAATTTTTTTTTCTTTAAAATTTTTTTTTTTAATTTTTTTATTTTTTTTTCTTCGAAAAGTAGCGATTTTTATATAAAAAATATTAAAAAAAAAAATTTGTGTGATTTTTAGCTATTTTTAGGCATTTTTTGTTGTGTTCACATTGGTTATCACAATAAGATGTGGTTCTCGCATGATCTTCTCCCTATATATATATATACACATAGTGTGTGAGGTTCATTTGGGAACACTAAAAAGTGGGGAACCGACTCAAACGAACTCCGATTGGACTCATTCCAGCGGCGTTGGAACCAGCTTACCGAACCCCAACTAGGATCTCTTAACCCTAACCCCTAAATTATAACCCCTAAACCCTAAATATATTAGGGTTTGGCTTTTAGTGTTTAGCTTTAGGGTTTAGCATTAGGGTTTAGCTTTAGGGTTTAGTTTTAGGGTTTGGGGTTTAGCTTTAGGGTTTAGGGTTTAGCTTTAGGGTTTAGCATTAGGGTTTAGCTTTAGGTTTTGCCTTTAGGGTTTAGCATTTAGGGTTTATAGTTTAGATTTTACGGTTTAGCTTAGGTTTTAGCCTTATTTTTTAGCTTTAGGGTTTAGAGTTTAGGAGTTAGGATTTAGGGTTTAGGGTTAAGAGATATTAGTTAGGGTTTGACGAACCGGTTCCAACGCCGCTAGAATGAGTCCAATCGGAGTTTGTTTGAGTCGGTTCCCCGCTGTTCCCCACTTTTTTAGTGTTCCCCAATGAACATTCCCCTAGTTAGGCCATCCGAACGCGCATTTGCGCAAATGACGCGTTAACGTAGTGTAAACTACCTTAACCGGTCATAACGGGTCATAAGCACTTAGGATAGGTTTCAGATCAGAATGTAGGCTTTGCTAAACCATATCATATAAGTTCCAACACTCATTTGGTTTATAAGACTTCATTCTATCCGATTTCCCGATTTTGGCCTCGATTATTAACATAGTGATTCCATACTAGGTGCCACTTGATTCCTTGATTTCCGAAGCTTTGTTAGGTCACTTAATCAAGGATACTTGCAATCTCAAGCGAGTACATAGCTCCCCTCTTTTATGCTTTCAATTGTTTTGGGGTGACTCATATGTGCTAAATGCTTTTCATGTTTACAAAACAATGATTATGGTTTATATAAAACACGATGATTTCAATAATGGGAACGAACTTGTTGGGGCGTTAGTCGAAAGACACACGAATGACATTCATTAGCTTTGATCAAGCCGACCAGTAGTATGTTATGGTACTATAGGATCCGACAAATCCCGTTATCGAACTATCCCTTTGGTGGGTAATGTGGGTAACGACAGAAACTGTTTTCTGATTAACAAATCATGTGTTGGTTTGTTAGTCTTGTTAAAGAGGTCTTTCAGGGCCTATTAAAGATACCCCATGGGTGGTATAGTCGAGTCACACAGGTTTGAATGTATTCATTAAAGAACGACCAAAAGTTGTATTCACAATTAAAATACGAACGATTGAACGATGGTTTATAACACGGACGATTTGAACGATATGAACGATTTGAATGATTGAACGATATGAACTATTTGAACCATTGAACGACTTGAACGATTTGGACGAATGTTTTCAAACGATGTCACACAACGAGGTTTACTTAAAGATATAAACCATACAATGTTTACTTTCAAAAACGATTTACTACTCGGTTTTACAAAGACAAATGTTTTCAGTCAAGATTCATGGCTACAATGGTTTTGGTTTTACATATATCAACTTGTAAAGTTGATAAAACATATTGCAATATTAAACACTTTTTGATTTCAAGGTACATACTCGACAACTCTAGTAGTCGGTCGAGGTATTGCAATATGAATTCAAGGCCATGAATTTGACATACAAAACCTATGTAGTCGCCGGCGTTTTTATGCTGACTGTTTTCACATATGTTTCAGGTTCTACTATGTGATGATTGTTGATTGCTTGCTACACATAGGATGGACGTGGGCTTTAGTGACTTAAAACTTGAAAGACAATTTTTGTAATTATTTGGTTTGTATCAAAACAATGAGACAATTAATGAAATAAAACAAAACTTCAATTACCATATGTTGTGAAACAATGATTCTGTTACGACACTCCCCGAAGTTTCCGCCGCGGTTTGTTGTATTACGCGGCCGAGGTGTGACACATGTCTCTATCAAACTTCCATCCACATCATTATTCAAATGATGATTGACAACACACAACTTTTCATGACCAGTCTAACGAGGCTTTTGATACTTTGATAAGAACACTTATATATAGGAAGTACCAGTGGCGTATCCACCATGTCCTTATCAAATTTCATCGGCTTCGTCATTCGGGTCATGACTGACGACACGAACACAACTTAGATATAACTTCTCTTGACTAGTCTAACAAGGCTTTCGATAGTTTTATAAGAACACTTATATATAGGAAGTACCAGCGGCGTATCCACCATGTCCTTATCAAATTTCATCGGCTATGTTAGCGGTTTTGATTTGTTCTATGCCACGACTCAAACTTATTAATTAAATAAACATATCCAAACCACAAACAACTAATGAATGAGTCTCGAACCCAAAAAGAGCGCGACTAAATGATGGCAGTACCTAGATCTATAGTTATGAGGGAAGGGTCGGTCTATGGAAAAATGAGACCATACCCACATCACATAAACTATGGGGAAAGGTAAGCCGTTATGAGTGATGATGTGAAACTGCAATAACATGAACTAGCAACAAAACAAATCATAAATGCATTACATGCCGATAACATAAAACATCCGAATAAAGAGACGAGAACGCTGATAAAAATCAGGATAGTAACGTTGAAAGCGTGACAACGGCACAATCTATCAACAGTACTGATTGGGAGTTAATAATTGTATCAATTAGCGTTAGTGCGAACGTCATGGATACGAAGTGGATGTAGCAGATAAGGTCGATAACAAGAGAGAACCAAACGTGAATTCGAATGACGGAAGAGATGAAGTAACAACATTGATTTACACTTCCACCAGTCAGGTGATATTTACTATTCGGACAAAAGTAAAGGGGTCCTAAGATAAATTAAGGAAACCATAATTGGACTCACATTTATTTTGTTTTGTTAACTATATTTACACTTTATCAAGTGTAAAATATTAGTATTTTAAATTGTTCATGTACAAAAGCAACTTAGTTTATTTAGAAACATATTTTCGTTAAACTTTAGGAAAAACATTTTTGGGCTGAAGTAGAACATTTACAATATATTTTTAATACATTTTATTATTATTTTATAAAACCAAATTTTGAGATCAGAAAAATTTTATCATCACCATGTGCCCTTGACTTGAATTTTCCAAACTTTGGGCATAGGTTATGATGTTGGTTGGGGTTGTGATGTTCAACTCATATTAGACAACTTGTTAAGGTTTAAAATATATAACCAAAATTCACATTATTACACGTGTGTTCGGAAATTCGTAACAAACTTTATTAGATTCAAACTAGTTCATAAAAAATTAAACTGAAATGTTCTATTTATATTAACTCATCGCATAAAAATTTTGTCGCGCTGCTGGCCGCGTCATGGCTGTCTTGGATCTAGATAAGTGTTCATTTGCGTGCCTTCTAATTAACCTGGTTCTCTGAATCAGTTTGACAGGCTCGATCATAAGGAATGAGTTGGGTGTCATAAAGTACGATCGATCGATTGATCCATCGATGGAGTGTTTGGCTGGACATATGGTTGAATCATAGGGTGGGTGTTTGGTTAGTTAAGTGGAGGTGTCACATGTTGTACATTGAATGGTGTCATAGGTGGTTCTGTTTGAGGGCTATAGCGCCGACAAGTGTCTATTAATTGACCATAAAGTCCACAATAAGTGAAAAGGCGGCACGGAGCGTTGACGGGGTGATGTTTTTGACAGGCGGGGCACTATGGAAAATGTTCCCGATAAGGTTTTCTAGTCGGGTGGAGGATTAGGGGCAACTTGTTTAAGTGGAACAGCCGGTATGGCGTAATCGTGGTTGGTTTCACTCCTTTGATGGTTGTTGTCGAGTGAAGACGGTTCAGCTTCAGCCTCTTCGATTTGATTCGTGGAGACGTGAGCGTTGAGTGCCTGTTGAACTTGAACGACTATATTAGGAATAATTGCGGCCATTTGTTCACCTATCAAAGCTGCCATTCAGCGGTTGGAAATCCTCTGTTGACGACGATGAAAATAAGGTGACATCTGCTAGAGACAACATAAGTAAGATGTATAGCCCATAACAAGAATAGATGGTCAGACATTTGGGATTTATGGATTTGCACAACCATGGAACTTAGAGAAAATCCCATGATTCAAGAATACAAATCACATAAAAATATTATGGAGTATTAAATAGTAGAAAAAGTCTAACCCTTCGACGAAGTACAAAAAGATAGGGTGATTTATTTGTAAATTATTAGAATCTCGTGGAATATTATAGATTTATTTCTGGTGGTTTATATACGAGATGATATAATAATCACATGGAATATGATAAAATAATAAATCTTATGATAAAATAATATTTCATCATAAAATATTGAAAATCATAGGTTTCGCACATCTAGGGTTTAGTATGACTTACGTGCGTCTCTTTTTTAATTACATGTGCACCCGCATACCGAGCTTTCGCATGGTCTTCGTATGTCTACCCAATGACGTACAATTTAACCCGAAGAAAATTGTGAATAAATAAATGGCTCGAGTTATGGGGTGTGGTGTCACACCCCAACCGATGGCGGAAACATCGGGGCATGGCACTGAGCAAAACAGATTGTCCATGAGTATCCATAACAACTATTCATTACCAGATAATTAAACGTCATGTCCCATACCACAACATATCCAAATAAAAACAGTTATTACAAATAATTGTCTAAAAAACAAATACTATTCCGACGACTCAGATTTAAGCGTGACATAACTAGACCCCTAGCTTGATTCACCAAAGCACAGCAATTCCTAGCATCTTAAACACATGTCACATAAGTTAAAATAAAGTCAATACACATAGTGCAAAGGTGAGCATACAAGTTTAATAGTAATAGTATAGTTCGAAATCGTTTACGCATAACCAGCATGTAACATGTAACATGTATAATGCGAAGCTAGTAGGTTATCGACAATGAAATATGCACAGACTAGACTGCGAGTTGTAGAATGCGCAACACAAATCACCACCATGACATGTGAGAGGTAACCTTAACAACCCCTGTCCACGACAAGTGCTGAGTCCAAACAAATAGTACTATCGTTGCTAAGGCGTCAGGCAACAATCACTGTGTTAACATAACATGCAAGCATTCATCGAGTAACATGTATCATGCAGTAACGGTCAGCGTATAAATAGTGTTTGCATTGTGTGATAAATGTGATTTAGAATAAGTAACGTATGTAACACCCAAAAGTGCATAAAGCAAAAAGGGCCGGGTATACTCACAGATAGCGTTTAACTTAATAAACACTGCCTTGGATTGAAGGGAGCGCTGAGAGATTAGCCTGAACAGTTAACGATAGCATAAACGATGAGCAGCATGTAAAACAGCGCAAAAGTACCAAGTGTCGATTCGTAATCCGGTCGGATGGCAATCCGATCGGATGGCCATTCGATTGGATTGACATTCTATGGTAAGGATGTGTTTGTGTATGATGGCTTTGAAGTTTTCGTTGTAGCATTTTGAAAACAGAGAAGTATCTCTACCCTTCAGGTCGATCGATCGAACGGTCATTCGATTGGATAGCGATCCGATTAGCAAGACACTTAGTGAGAACAAGTTCACAGCAAGATGGTTACTCGATCGGATAAAAATCCATTGGAAACTGTTGCCCTTTGAAAATGATCAAGTACCAAGGTTCCAAACGTCACATGATCGGATGGTCGTTCGATCGGATGGCAATCCGACCGGACGGAGATCCGTTCGACGTTCAGTCCTTTGAAAACTTGGAAATGATTAAGTGTTTGGAAGTTCAAGTGCAATCCGATCGGATTGCAGTTCGATCAGATGGCAATCCGATCGGATGGCAATCCGATCGGATGGCAATCCGATCGAACGGCAATCCGTCCAAACGCATCTGATTGTCTTGAACTTGGTTATTTTGAAAGTTTGCGGTTGACAACGCGCTAAACAACAGAAACCCCATCTTTACCCAGGTGATCCGATCGAATAGGAATCACCCTATTCCGATTAGTTAAATGTTCGTGGCGGTGGATCATGCTTAACCCGAAATTAGTTTTCCCTTGGATAGAATTCAAATCTTGGACCAACACATCACTAAGAAAGAGTAGAAGGTCGAAACAAGCTCCGATTCTATCGGTTTTGAGTGCATTGAGTGTAAAGGAGTTGAAAGAAAGTTGGAAAACCATCTTTCAATCCTTTTAACCATGAATATGTGTAGATCTAAGCGAAAACATTGATTATTCATGTGGAAATTGTGACACCCGACTTTTCTAGCCGTACCGTACAATTGTAACATGTGTTGTGAATAGGTTAAAAGGTTGTATCTGACTGGTTATGATGTTTATATATGGTATTTAATGAGTTGGTAAATTTAAACTTTGGTAAAAATTATGCTGGCAACGGTAAGATAAACGCTTGTCGCGTAACTGTTAAAATGCGAAACGAACGTCGGTGACCACCCGATCAGTGTTAAAATCCTAAAATAGTCTTTTATGATTAGAATAATTATTTTAATCATATATGTGTGGAAAAATAATTTAAAACCCTAGGAAACTCTATTTTTCGAGTTTAAGCGCGTACCGCGCAATGCAGCGCGTGTACCGACAAAATACTGTCAACATAGCCGGTCAAGGCAACTGATAAACATTTTAATAATAATTTGATGAGTTTATCACTATTGAATGATAAAAATAAATAAAAACGCATAAATCCCTATTTTTGCGATTTTAAGTGCATACCGCGCAGCACAGCGCGCATACTGCCAAATACCGGCAACAAAGCCAGTCCAGGCAAACAAAATATTGTTCAATAATATTTTGATGGGTTTATTTTTATAGAGCGTTAAAAATAATTTAAAACACGCTAAAACGGGTTAAAAAGCTAGATAAAATACCCGATAACCAGTTAAATACCAGTTTTAATCTATATTGTATATATATATGTGTGTGTATCGTATATATTTGGGAGAAGGGGGACCAAGTGGCGGCTTTAGGCAGCCCACCTCTCTTCCTTTCCATCGCATGCAAGACATGTGGCCCTTGGAAAGATAAATGATACTTACAAGACACCAAGATCTCACATAATCCCACAACTTTCATTCAAACTCAATTTCATCTCTCTCTCTCTTGAACAAAGCTGGCCGAACACCCTCATAATCAGCCATATTTAAAAAAAAATCTAACTTTTTTTGAAGATTAAAATTCATTCCAAGAAGTTTTGAAGGTGTTTTGAGTATCCGAAGGTGTTTTCTTGGTGAAACAAGCTTCTAACCATTA
This sequence comes from Helianthus tuberosus, assembly GCA_030545235.1. Classification (NCBI taxonomy): domain Eukaryota; kingdom Viridiplantae; phylum Streptophyta; class Magnoliopsida; order Asterales; family Asteraceae; genus Helianthus; species Helianthus tuberosus. The sequence goes on from JARYGA010049883.1 coordinate 22,960, forward strand.
AGAATCTTGTTAAAACCCACTAAGAACCTTGAAGGTATAAAAATCATTCTCTAAATTTGTTCTTGGTTAATAATGATGTTGATGATCTTGAAAAGTTTCTCTTGTTCTTGGAATAAAACACAAACTTGAAAACAAATAACAATTGGGTTTTTGTACAAAATGAAAGTGGGTGTGTATGTGTATGTATGTGTAGCCGTAGGTATATGTGTGTGTATATGTAATTGTGTTTTAATTTTTGGTTGAGTGATTCTTGAATAATATGATTCTTGAATGATAGAATACATGCATGAATCAAAAATGTCATAAAATAATGATCTAAAAGTGTTTCATGATTTAAAAAGGGATTTGATGAGAAAATGAACTTTTGGAGGTTTATGTAGGTGTAAATATTTCATGTATATGTGTTCTTGAACGTGATTAGAACATAAAAGATGATGATGATGTTGTATGAGTGCATTAGATGCATTTACTTGAACATGCATGATGATTTATGATTATAAAAAGGTGATTTGAGTATGATTTAGTAAAAATCAAATTTAATCAGATTGTAAACACTAAAATAAAGTTATTTTAAAGTGTTTAGTGACATATGATTTTGTCATAATGTTTGCTAGCTTTGCATGTTGTACTTGGTGCATTAAAAGTTGTAAAATACGTTAAATCGCATGATTTATGTGACTTACACAAAAACTGCACTAATCTGATTATAATCACTATTTTAATCAGTGACTAACATGTATTGCGTTAAAATATCAAGTTGTTTCGAGTTGGGATGATTATAGTAACGTTTAATGCAAAACTATGCGTTAAAACGGTCAAAAATCATGGGGGATTTTAATGTGGTGCTGAATTTGGAAGATAAGTGTATGGGGTCGTCGAATGTGAATACTGCTATGAAATATTTTAATGACTGTGTAAGTTATCTTGAAGTTTTTGACGTTAGAGCTCATGGTATGCATTACACTTGGAGCCAATGCCCGAAGAAGGGGATTGGAATTCGAAAGAAATTGGACAGGATTATGACCAATGTCAGTTTTGTGGATGCTTATGCGGTTTTTTTGCCAAATGGTATCTTGGATCATTGCCCAGGTTTACTTAAAATTACTATGGCCGAAAAGAATAAACCTAAACCATTCAAGTTTACTAATTTTTTGACTTATAAAAAGGATTTTTTGAATGTGGTTACGAATGGATGGGCGGTTGGGGTTATGGGGGTTCTGATGTTTCGTGTAGTTAATAAGCTAAGAGGGCTTAAACACCCACTAAGATTGTTACTTATGAAGCAAGGTAACATTCATAAAAAGGTGCTTGATTTGAAGGCGGAGCTAGATTCTTTACAAAGTAAGTTGGATGCGGATCCATTTAACTTAATAATTAAAGAAGCCGAATCAGTTTCTGTGAAAAACTACTTGGAGGCTACTTTAGATGAAGAGAGATTCTTGAAACAAAAGGCTAAACAGAAATGGCTTGAAGTTGGAGATTCGAATACCGCTTTCTTTCATAATGTGGTGAAATGTCGCAACCATATTAATAAAATCAATGTCATTAAAGACATCGCCGGGAATGTTTATGAAGGGGCTGAAGTTTCAACGGCATTAGTTAATCATTTTCGAGACTTTTTGGGTTCGGATGGGGGCATGGTGAACCGAGTTGACCGAGACATCTTCTCGGCTACTCTTAACCCTATTGTGGCGGACTTTATGTGTAGACAAGTGACTCGGGATGAAGTTAAAGCTGTTGTCTTCTCGATTAATGAAAACAAGGCTCCGGGGCTGGATGGTTACACGTCAGAATTCTTTAAAAAATCATGGTTAGTTGTTGGAAATGAGGTAATAGCTGCTATAATTGATTTTTTTGATTCGGGTAGATTACTTAGGGAGATAAATCACACATTTCTAGCTCTCATTCCTAAGGTTTCTACTCCGGAAGTGGTCACTGATTATAGGCCAATATCGTGTTGTAATGTGGTGTATAAAGCTATTAGTAAGATCCTTACGGCTAGGATTCTTGAAGGCTTAAAGGGAATTATAAGTGAGAACCAATCGGCGTTTGTTCCAGGTAGGAGGATTTCGGATAATATAATGCTGACTGAAGAGCTTATGCATAATTATCATCGTCAAACTGGGCCGCCTAGATGTGCTATGAAAGTGGATATCCAGAAAGCCTATGATACAGTGAATTGGAGATTTTTACGTGATGTTCTGCATGGATTTGGATTTCGTCAACGTTTTATTTTATGGATTATGGAGTGTATCACATCTACTTCGTTTTCTATAAGTGTGAACGGTAATGTGCACGGGTATTTCAAAGGAAAGCAGGGATTGCGTCAAGGGGATCCAATGTCTCCTTATTTGTTCACGATGGTCATGGAAGTTTTAACGTTGATTCTCAACAAAGTAGTGAATTTGAATTCCTCTTTTCGGTTCCATAATAAATGTGAAAAGCAAATGATTATTAACGTTTGTTTTGCTGACGATCTTTTCTTATTTGCTAGAGGGGATGTTGGCTCGATAAAGGTTGTTATGCATTCATTGAAACAGTTTGAGGAAGCTTCTGGTTTAGTTCCTAGCAATGCAAAAAGTACCATTTTTTATTGTAATGTGCCGGTATCGACTAGAACCAGGGTCGCTGAATTGGTTCCATTCGATGAAGGGAGACTTCCTATTAGATACTTGGGGGTTCCTTTGCTTGCTTCTCGCCTTTTAATCAAAGATTGCAAAGTGTTGGTGGAACGTATGTCTAAACGTATTAATGATTGGAAAAACAGGTTTCTATTGTTTGCGGGTAGACTTCAGCTGGTTCTTTCTGTTCTCTCCTCTATTCATGTATATTAGGCTTTGGTATTTATTTTGCCGGTTAGTATCATAAAGGATTTGGAAAGCAAGATGAAGTGTTTTCTATGGGGCCAGGGCATGGGTTCGAAGGGGAGAGCAAAAGTGGCTTGGAGAGAGGTTTGTCTTCCAAAGTTGGAAGGTGGTTTAGGCATAAGACGGATTTCGGATGTAAACAAGTCGCTGATGGCCTACCACATTTATAGTATTGTTTCTGGTAGGGATTCGTTATGGACAAATTGGGTATCTTTACATAGACTTCGTGGCCGTAGTCTCTGGGACATTCCGGTTCAATCCAGCTCTCCGTGGGGATGGAAAAGATTATTGAAGTGCAGGGATGTTTTTCGGGATCACTTATGGAGTAAGATTGGTAACGGCCAAAACACTTATTTGTGGTTTGATAAATGGTCGAATGAGTGCCCGCTTCAGCATATAGTTACTCCGCGTCAAATGGCTCGATATGGTTTTACAGTTAAATCGAAAATAACGGAAGCGTTTATTGACAGCTGTTGGGTTTGGCCGGAAGATTGGAGGAGTGTGTATCCGACATTGTTCCAACTTCCGCCTCTTATGTTATCCAACATTCAAGATAGGGTATTATGGAAAAATTCTGAAGGAAAGCTTGTTCCTTTCATGTCTAAAGAAGTGTGGGATGCTATTCGGATCCGTGAGCAGCCTATACCGTGGGCGAAGGTTGTGTGGTCTTCGTTCAATATTCCTAAACATTCGTTCATGTGTTGGCTTATATTTAAAAAGAAAATTTGGACTCAAGACCAGATTATGAGGTGGAACCAGTCAGTTACGGGATCAATGAATTTGATGTGCTGTTTGTTATGTCATTCTAGATTAGAGACTCATGAGCACTTGTTTTTCGAATGTACATACTCGAAATCAGTATGGCATAATGTTCGGCAGAAAGTAGACATGGATTCGGTTATGGAATCATGGGAGGATATCTCGACGTGGCTGATTTCTGGTGCGAAGTCGAAGATGGTCTTTTCTGTTGCCAGCAGATTGGTGGTGGCGGCTGCAGCATATGCCATTTGGACTGAACGTAACTCTAGATTTTTTAGTAATCATTTGAGACCTCCAGAGCAGATGGCCGATCTTGTTATCAGCATGGTAAGAACAAAATTAATCTCTTTCAGATACAGGCAAACTTCAAATTTCAAACGCTTTTTGGAAGAGTGGAAGATGGATAAGGAAGACTTCATTGACGAAGACTGAAGACCAATAACCTATTTGTTTTGAATGTGATTGGTTGTTTCTTTTGGTTGTTTTTCTTGTTGAACTCTTTAGTGGTATGCCACTTAGAGAACTAGAGGGTATTGTAAGCCTTCTACTTGTTTGAGTTTTGATATGTTATAAAATCACCGGGGTAACCCTTTACCCAAAAAAAAAAGGTCAAAAATCGGCTTTTCGAGTGATTTTTATAAAACTGATTTAGATCAGTAAATAAACTAATATTTTTAGTTTAAAAATATGTATTTTAACTAATTTTAAATTTACTTGGTGCTTGGTTGGTCATACATGACTTCCGACGCCCAAAACCGTTACCGAATCGCTAAAATACACATTTTTCAATATACACTAGTATAGGTAAAATTTTGGATGAACCTTATGTGTTAAAATGTGTTATGTAATTTAAACATGAGAATGTGAAAATATGTTAACTTTTAACATGATTTTGAGAATTTGGATTATGCATGTATACTTGTGTGTTTTGTGCGGTAGAAACGGTAAAAATCACGTTAAATATGTAACTTGCTTGTCGAGCATGAAATTTGATACATAGGAGATATTTTATGTATATTTGCTTTAAAAATGACAAAATAGATAAGTTAACAAGATTTTGCGTGTTTCGATGATAAATTATATGAATGTTTATGTATATATATTACGACGCGCAAATCGTAGATATATTGCGTATAAATGGGAGTGTTAACAGATTTACACAATAATGGTCACCAATAAAATCGTTCAATTCGCAAAATCATAAATATATATACATATATATATGGACTCAGGGTAGGGATCAAGAGTGAACCATGTTTAAATTGTGAACAAAAACGAACAGATCCTGGCCGTTGGATGATGAGATCTTGATTATAGGATTTAAATGGTGTTTAAATTAATTAAAACAATAAACTGATATATAATAACCGAATAAGGGCATTGTTGTAATTTTTTATTCTCTCAAATCACATTGTTTAAAATAAAGAAACCCTCGTTCTCTCTCTCTCCAAAAGAAAAAGAATCGACGTCCATATTTCTACTTCCGGCGAATTGTTCATCATCAACATTGTCCACAACGATTACTATTTCCGACTACATATCAAGGTACAAATCTATGTGTATTTCGGTTTTGTCTTGCTCTGTTGTAACCGATTGTGTGTATTATAGATTTTGTTACCCTTTTTTTCATGTAAAAGCTAGGGTTTAAGTTCATTATTTATATATAAAGCTTTCGTTGTTCAATAAAGTGTGTCTAAGATTATGGATTTACTTTTGATGTGTGGGTTTTATGATAGATTTTCCCAATTTTGTCAAATTTGGTCTAATGTCAGGGTACATCAGATTAGACACTGTGGCTGTGTTTTTGAAACTTTTATTAATAAAAAAAAATCAGGACCTGCTATTATACATGTGTGTCTTGTAAATGGGATTTGTGTATGATACGGCTTATACACAAAGCTAAACTCTGTTTTTACACATGTGTATGACCTGCTATTACGTGTGCGCGCGTGTGTGTAAACACTTTTGTGTGGAAAGAGATTGGTCTTATGATGATAACTTGGTGAGATGGTTTATAGGGGAACATGCGTCATTATACGCATGTGTATAATGGAAATAAAATTACTAATACACATGTGTTTTGAATACCTGATTGTCGATGCGTATGATACCGTTCTAATGCTTCGTGTGTTTTTACACATGTGTATGACCTGCTATTATACGTTTGTGTATAAACACTTTGTGTGGGAAGAGATTGGCATTATGATGACAGCTTGGTGATATGGTTTGTAGGGAAACATGCGTCATTATACACATGTGTATAATGGCAATAAAATAACAGATACACATGTGTTTTGAACAGTTGATTGTCGATGTATATGATGTATTCTAATGCTTCGTGTGTTTATACATTTAATCGCAAAGGAAGAGCGGGCTGTTTGGAATAATTTGTTTGAAGGAGCAGAGGAAAAATGGTAAGTGTTTATACAGTTAATTGCAATTCATATATGTATAACTAGGTTATAACCCCGTGTAATACACGGGTTGAATTTGTTACATTTTGTATACTTTCTATCAATGTAAGTATAGGAATGTAACTTTGAACAATTTTCTTTGTTTTGGTGAAGATCGTTAATAGATCATGAGAAAACGGAACGAGCTAAGGCGGAAGGTGAAAAAAAAAGGAACAAATGGAGGTGCAAAGAAGAAGTAATAGATGTGAAATATATAGTGGTTTATTTTGTGATTTAAAATCCCTGGTTTACATACCTGTAACATACATGTTCACATTGGTGTAGTGCTCCAATACAAAAAAATAAGTTTTGATTGGTTTACATTGTTAATAGAATGATGAATCGATTGAATGAGAAAAGAAACTGTTAATATTTAATTTTGATTGAATTCGGAATTCTTTTTTTTTTATTTTTTTATTATTTGATTGATAAATTGAATCACAAAAAAATAGGGATTAGTTACCATGTTGGTAACCGATTTTGATGAATTAATTAAATAAAAAACTAAGTTTATATGGTTAATGACAATCCTACCCTTATAATATTGAAAATAAATCAAAGGCTATGATGTGTTCATTAAGTTCACAAATAAGGGTGTGGTTCACAAATGAACCTAACCCTATGGACTCATATATATATTAACGTGCCAACATAATAAAAAATGATAACTTTTCGAGAAAATCACAAAGTTATGTGATAATTCTAAGAAACGGAGAAACTTAGGATTTTTGTGTTATGTATATTGATTTAAAATTGTTCCTATATATATATATATATATATAGGGAGGAGCTCATGCGAGAACCACCTTTATTGTGAGAACCGCGAGAACCAATGTGAACACAAATTAAATAGCTAAAAAAACCTAAAAAAAACCTAACCCCCACCCCCCCCCCCCCCAAGCTAAATGCTAAAAACTAAAACCTAAAAAAAACCTAACCCCACCCCCCCCAAGCTAAAATGCTAAAAACTAAACCCCCAAAAAACCTAAAAAAATCTTAAAAAAATCTAAACTTTTTTTTTTTTAATTTTTTAATATTTTTTATGTTAAAATCGCTACTTTTAGAAGCCAAAAAAAAATTTAAAAAAAAATTAAATTTTTTTTTTGGCTTCGAAAAGTAACGATTTTTTTATAAAAAATATTTAAAAATTCCAAAAAAATTATTTTGTGTGATTTTTAGCTATTTTTAGGCATTTTTGGTTGTGTTCACATTGGTTCTCGCGGTTCTCGCAATAAGAGGTGGTTCTCGCATGATCTTCTCCCTATATATATATATATAATAGGAGGTGTAGAAATCAATATCTGGGATTGCGCTATTTAAAATACGCACCCAAAGGTGAGTGTCACTAAACCCCTCTTTTTACTGCTTTGTATATGTTTTGGGGGTAGAACACGTCAATAAAAGGGTTTAATAATGTTTTCGAAATAAAACATACCTTTTAATATAAAATATATATTTTCATTGAAAATATATGAAATTTGATAAGTCATACGTTTCGAAGTAAAACGTTTTTTATGAATGAATATTGAAAGTACGGTATTTCCTAAGTGAAACATGACCGTACAGTTGGGGACGAATTCTGGACTGGTCTCAAATGATGGAGTGTCAGGGGAATTCGTACAACGTCGTGTATTAAATTGTCATATTAGTAGGATATATATATTGTACGTGAGGCAAACATCATATTGTCCTTCAAGAGGACCATGCGCCCATGATGTCGTTTAATCATTTAAGTATTGCACGCGATGAATTGTTGGTAGATCTATTTGGTTGACAACCCCGTCATGACCGGTCGCCCCGTGTCAAGTCAAACGACGAATTTAAATTTTGTTTATTGTCTAGCTTTGATTATCCCTGCATGGTTAATATATAGTTCGTATCGTCTAGCTAACATACGAGTCTGAAAATTGACGCAATAATTTAATATACAAAACCTGGGCAATATATATTACAGTTGTCGGATTGATGAACCGACGGATGGCCCATGGATTTTATTAATGAAGTAAAATGGACTTTCTAAAATTTATATGGATGTTTTCAAATAAACACCTAATCAGAAAGTTTTCTTTGGAATAAAATTGTTTGTTTGTGAATATGTGAACTCACCTTCCTTTGTGTTGACACTTGATTTTTAACGTGTTCTACAGGTACTTGAGTTTAGCTTCGGGAATTATGGCGTATCTTGTGTTTGTTGATGCATGTTTTGCCACTTAAATTGTTGGACTGACTTTTAAACTTTCTGGGACCAATGTAATAAGATCCATAAGGATCAAAACAATTTAACTATGGTGTGATTGTGACGAACTTTAAGACTTCATGTTTTAAAATCTATGTTTTAATTAAGTTGAAATATCCAACATTACGATGCATCGTTCAGCAAGATACAAATGGGCACCAACTTCCGTCACCACTACGTTTTATATTCCGCTGCGACATTTTTGGGGTGTGACAGAAGTTGGTATCAGAGCCATTGGTTGTTAGCGAACTAGATGTTTTCGGGGGAAAACACTAAACTTCAACCGAAGAATTTTGAGATTTAAAGTCCAAAATTCTCGAAGCCAAGATTTTAAATAAACATAAAAAATTTTATCATGTATGAAAACCCTTATGTGTTTATGTGCATACGTTATTTTCAGTTTATTTGGGCCTTATGTGTTACTATTCATATTGATCACACACTTACTTTGTACGGTTACAATATGTCACGTCTCGGCCTATAGAGCCATTAGTAGTCCTGCTCACTGATACTGTCGAGCCTACGCTTGAGATTCCTTCGCCCGTCGTTACAGAATCGTTTGTTTTGATATTCGAGTCACGTGTTTTGCTACACCTCTTTTAGTCTACACTCGTCGTTGGAAGAGGACTCGACCCATTGGAGAGATCGCATCGACTTCAAGATTTGAGACAGCGTCCACTTTAAAGAGGCAGAAAGGGGTTTGGGTCAATCGCTCTCACTGTGATTGTAAGTTTGCCACGTTACGTGGAGGCATGGAGACGATGAAGGACTTAGAGGGACAGATGGACTGTTATGATGAGCTAGAAGAGCTTGATTAGGGAGATGTTGGACTTCCTGGGATTGAAGCGTTGGTTGTTTCTGTTGTTTGTTTTGTATATCTCCTTTGATGAACCCTATTTGTGGCTTGCATGCCAAATTTTCAGATATTTAGGAGGAAATTTCATATAGACTTGTAACGGGTGTTGATGTAGACACGCCGAATTTTGATTAGTCTTAGTACTAAAAACAAGCTTTGTAAATTTCGGGTATAAATATCAAATGGGTTTCTTTTGGTTTAAGAATTGTTCTCATTAATATGTGGATATTATACATGTGCAATGTTTGGTCCACTACCATTTAATGATTGAATTATTCTTGGTTATCGTCTTATGTGATTATTATTGTTGTAAATAATAGAAACGAGGAAATGCCGCCAAAAGCGAGACAGGGTTCTGGACTACCTATTACCCTGTAAGAGTTGGCACAACTCATAGCCCAACACGTTGATACTGCCATGGAACAGCGCGATGCTAACCAAAATAATGGAGAGGAACGTGGAGTGATGCTCATGGGCATGGTTTTGGTGGGACACAGAATCGGAAACCCTACAGGTGATATAATGATCAGAAAGTTTTAGTAGTTCCTGTGTCATGATATAATCAGAGCGTAATTCTGATTTTCATTAACTTTGTGAACGGTACATAGATGTACACATAAAACAATCCAGGATCGTAACCCAAGATCATTTACTGGTGCCCTATGCAATGACGTGGCAACAGTATGCGTGATGTCGAGCCGTCACATCAGATCGACCATTCAAATAATTCCGCATTCCGAGCTTAGATCTGGGGATTCGCGAAAGTGAAAGTCTGAGAGTTCGAGGAAGGCGTATGTAGCCAGTTCTATAAAGGATAATGCCAGGGATGGCAGGAGTAGTTTTGAAAAGAAGACTCATGCGAATGAGCGGAGAAAGTGCGCCAGATGTGGTCGGACTAGACATATGACTCGCGAGTGTTATGCTAAGAGTACGTTGGAAGAAGTTATGCTCAAGGGATGATTTGTGTGTGGTGAGCAAGGACAATATAAAAGAGATTGCCCGAAACTGAAAGGACATAATGCTATGGGTAAAGCCATCAAGGCGAGTGCTGGGAAGGCACGTGAGAATCCTGCTACTGTTACTGGTATGTTTCAAATCAAAAGCCAATCTATGTTCATACTTTTAATACCAAGGCTGACTTGAGTTTTGTTTGAGAACTTTGAACCACTTTTGTGTTCACCAACAAGTAAGCTGAGTATAAAGTACCTAATAGAACTAACAATTGGTAAATTGATAGAAACTAGATAGGTCGTTTGCAGTTGTAGTATTTAGTTAGGTGATCGTAGTTCTAGTGTTGGTTTATCTCCAGTGGAGCTGGGAAGCTTTGACGTAGATGCGAGGATGGATTGATTATCCAAGAACGAAGCAGGTATTATAGCCTGAAGAAGTTAGCTGAGATATCTCGTACTAATGATGGTAGAAAGGTAGTAGTTGTTCGTGGAGATCGACCGAGTCGAGTGTTGAGTATCGAGAGTTGAGGGTTGATAGTTGAGAATCGTCAGTATTGTGAGGATGCTCAAGTTGTTATGAAAAGGATATCCTGCATTCTTTGTTAACATGGTGGATACGAAGGACAAATGTGGGAATACCGAAGAGATTCCTATTGTTCGCAATTATCCAGAAGTTTTCCTAAAAAGACTAATCTGGATTGCCCCCCCCTGCGAGACAGATCGAATTCCGAATCAGTCCGGCATCCGGTGCTGCACCCAATTGCACAATCTCCTTATAGATTAAGCACCGTCTTAGATGATAGAAATGTCAAATCAGCTTCAAGAGCTGCTAGACAGGGGTTTTATTCGATCAAGCTCTTCGATTTGAGGTGCATCTACTTTGTTGGGAGAAAGAAGGATGGATCCTTCAGGATATGTGAGGATTTCAGAAAGTCGTGCAAGTTGACTATCAAGAATCAGTACTCTTTTACCGAGGATTGGTGATTTGTTTGATCAAGCTATAGGGATCCAGCTACTACACGAGGATCGATCTACGATCAGGATATCATCAGTTGAAGGTTGCTGACGAAGATATTCCGGGGATTGCTTTTCAAACACGATATGGCCATTACAAGATTATTAGTCATGCCCTTTTTACTAATTAATGCGCCATTTATATTCATAAATCTCATGAACAAGGTATGGAAACCCTAATCGGATGAATTCGTGATAATATTCTTCGATGACATACTTGCCTATGTGCGAACTGTAACACCTGTGCCTCCACGGCCATCAAACAAATACCAAACCAATGAAATATTGTATTTCATACTTGGGATTTGTTAAAAATATGTGTATCATTTGCACATATCAACTCTAGTTCAATTTCAAGCTCTAAATCACTTTCTAGAAGGTTATACACGCACTGATGCGTAAATATAACCAGTTTAATGCAACAAACACTCCGGAATAGTGAAATAGGCTTAACATACCTTAAATAACCTCTACATAACTTAGAAATAAGTTTTGGAAGGTTTGGTATGCCGAAATCAAGTTATATCGCTTACAGGGACTAAAGTTGACAAACTGCGAAAGTATGCCAATTTGAACTGTAACAGACATTCCGGAACATGACCATAAGTTAAACATACCATAAATATCCTTTACATAGCTTAGAAATAGGCTTTGAGGTGTTCGGTATGCTAAAATAAACTTTTGTGTCATTCAGGGACTAAAAGTGTCAAAAAGAGCACAAGTTTGCATTTTCGCGCATATCTTACGTTCTGAATACATCTGGACATCCAAAAATTTATGTAAGCACTATAATATTTTATTTTAGTGTTTGGCATAAGAAAAATCCATTCGTCGCGTCATTTGGATCGTTTTTCGCGCTTATGCGCATTCCGTCGTAATTAAGCGAACATCGCGTTCGTACGACCAAACGAACCAACATCCGGCATATTTTTGAGCATGTTTCATCTCCACAATGTTTAGGCAACATTTTAGGGCCTTAAAGTTGGCTTTACGGGCCTTAGAAGTGTCGAAAATGGCTTAAACACGTGCAGGGACTGAAACTGCCATTTTGTAAACTTGTTTCTGATCTGTGCAGGCTAGGCGGCCCGCGTAAGATCCTTGTATCCTCTACGCGGCCCGCGTCCGACTCCCTGATCAGATCAGATCGAACAGTCAGCGTGTTCCAGCTATTTTAACCACCACCACACACTCACCACTTGCATATTCAGCTGATAAGGATTGTTTTTAGGCACCATAACTTTCCGACACTTGTACGGATACGATTAAGGCACGATATTCGACAAACGATCTTAACGGTTACCCGAAAACTATAAATACCCCACCCCACATTACTCCAAAACCACTAGAATCTGATCTAAGTGACTCTAAGTTGGAACCATTGTTTCATACCTGAGTTATTGTGATCTAGATTAGCATTCGGGGACCCTTCGTAAGTATTCTTTCGTTCTTTTATTGCTTTTCGAGTCTTTCGAGTCAGAAAGTCAAACTTTGTTTGACTTTCAGCGTTGACCAGCTTATGGTCAATGCGAAGTTCGTTTGAACTTCGCAACGTGAGTGTAATCACGTTGGTTATAGTCCCTTGGGACTATGCCTACTGATTACCACGTTGTCTAGGGTCGTAGGGTAAGCGATCTAATAAATCGCTTATACCTCGAACCCGACCCATTTGGTCGATCATTAGGATCCGACCAAATACATTAGGTGACCATAGTAGGTAGGGAATAACCTTCCGAGGTTATACCCTATGGTCGCTTCGTTTAAGTAGTTGTATGATAGGTAGTTTATATGCCTTAGGTAAATTACCAGAATACCCTTTTCATGTATAATTGGTAATTAAGCATATGTAACCTAAACTTTTGTCACATAACTGATTATGTAACATGTTTAGGCATATAACACTTGTCATAGGACTAGTTAGACGGTCCGAACGCGTTTCACGCGCACGACGCGTTAAAGTAGCATAAACTACCTTAATGGGTCGCGATGGGTCGAAAGCACTTAGGTTAGTCTCAATGTAGTATGTAGGCCTTGTTAAACCATATCATATGAGTTCCAATACTCATTTGGTTTACCAAGCCTCATCCTATCCGATCTCCCGATTTAAGTCCGGTTTACTTATAATTTTAGATTTGCCGACTGATTCCGTGCTCCCTCTAGCTTTGTTTGGTTGTTGTTCAAGACCTCTAAGCATTCTCAGGCGAGTACATTATTCCCCTCTTTTACTGTTTTCAACTGTTTTTGGGTGATTCATATGTGCTAATTGTCTTAACAATGATTTCAAGAACGATTACAATGGTTTCAAAAACAATTACAATGTGGTTTCAAGAACGATAACAATGGTTTCAAGAACGATTACATTGATTTCAAAAACAATTACAATGGTTTCAAGAACGATTTCAATAAAGTGAACAAACTTGTTGGTTGTAGTTACATAACCAATGACATTCATTAGCAATGATCAAGCCGACCAGTATTAGGTTATGGTACCATAGGATCTGACAAATCCCGTTATTCTCTATACCCATGGTTATGTGTGGGTATTCTGGGTAATGACTGAATCTGTAATTATTAATTTACTCTTTGGTAAGGGTTTATTAAGAACGAGAACGAGAGCGAGTTGGAACGAGGAACGAGTCAAGAAGGTTTGAATGTTATTAGAGAATCGACCATAAAGTAGTTTCACAATTAAAACAAGAACGACTTGAACGATTTTACAAAATGTTTTAACGATTGGGTAAACATTGGGACATGATTTACATTTGATCATGCATTTCCACAAAACATAGCTTTGATTTAAACCAAGTTTTACTTCAATACTATGTTCTTGTGCTTTTCATCTATGGTTTAGTTGATGCATTTTCACTAGCCATACATATCATTTTGGTTACACATTACATGGTTTACATTTGACACAAACACTATTGACATTGGTTATACATATTACATGATTTACATTGGACATGAACATTTTACTTGGTGGTTTGATTTGAGTAAGTGATTAAGTAACGAGGCGTGTGTAATATGATACAAGCATGGTGGATACGCCGCTGGTACTTCCTATATATAAGTGTTTGTGTGGTATTACATATTGTAGCGTTATTTGAATCATTTCAGTTTGAGACATAGAACATTTTATACAAGTAACATACTTTTCACAAGACACTGATTTACAAACAACTTATCTTATACAAACTCATTTTACATGGTTATTCATTTAATCATGCATTAATCTCTTATTTATACATATCATCTAAACTTATTATTTTTCAAATGATTTACAAAGACAAAGTAAATTACAAGGTTCATGACTAAACATTTTCTCAAACAGAAGTCATGAATCTTATTTTCAACAAAACCAATGTATTCGCCAGCATTTCTTTGCTGACCTCGTTTTCACATATGTTTCAGGTATTGTTGGATGATATCGTTTGATAGGATGCATGCTCACATAGGACTGGACAAGGCCTTAGTGACTCAATAACAATGATAGACTATGTTTAAATTATGTATTTAGATTTCCAGATGATGTAATTATTCAATGTTTAATAAAATGAAACACTTTTTGGTATCCATGGTTATGAAACATTAATTCTGTTACAACACTCCCCGACGTTTCCGCCACGTTTTGTATGTTACACGTGGTCGGGGTGTGACACGAACCAAGGAGAATCATGAGTAACGTTTGAAGTTAACTATGGAGTTGGTGAATGATGAGGAGCGCCAAAGACCCCGTCAGGAGTATGATGATCCGTATGACTAGCTGGGTACTACCGGAGATTTATTAAGAATTTCCCTAAATTAGTGCAGCCTTCGACACGAATAACCCCAAAAGGAAAAGGGAAATTGATTGGACAGCAAGATAGTAGGAAGCTTTTCGGAACCTTGAAAGAAAATTTGGGAGCGTGTATGATGGACTCTGAAGGAAGTTAAGATACTCACATGCCCTTGGCAGAGTTATCTTACGATAATAATTAACACGCTAGTATTCAGGTTGCTCCATTTGAAGCCTTGCATGGATGGAAGTGTTGATCACCATTATGTTGAGCTAACATGACAAAGGACAATTAACCAAACCTTAGTTTATCTAGGAAACCAGAGACAGAATTTTCCTGGATCGAGGGAAGGTTAAAAGGCGCCAATTGATCAACAGAAGGATTACATGGACAATTGAAGGAACTATTGCGATTCCAAATGGAAGATTTGGTTCTGTTAAAGGAGTTATCTTGCAGAGATGCTATTAGGTTTAGCAGAGAAAAGAAGAGCTGAGCCACAATGATTAGGTCCTTTCAAGAGCCCATCTTGAGTTGGATCAGTCGCTTATAGGCTCTAGCTACCATAAGGATTGAGTAGTGTACATGATGTATTGTTTGGGTTCAGTTGAGAAAGTGTATAATGGATAATACCCTGATTATGTTCTTTATAGAAATTTGTTTGGAAGATAAACGGAAGTTTATCGAAGCACCGTAGCAGCAGTACGTATAGCTAGAAGAGTTATGCTAAAAAACGGACAGGCAATTACAACATTCTAGTCGTGTATGCGATTTATTGATTTGGCGATTTGTGGATATCTGAAATGAATGCAAGACGGAAGGAAGACGAGTTTATGAGATTGATTCTTTCTGTCACACCCCAACCGATGGCGGAAACATCGGGGCATGGCACTGAGCGAAACAGATTGTCCAGAAGTTTCCATAACAATTATCAATACTATTCAATTTAAATAATACGTCCCATACCGTATCTCAAACAGCAAAATAATTATTACAGACAAAAATCCAGGCAAATATTCTGTTCCGATAACTCAGACAGCAATTGTTTATCTGCTTCTAGAGACCCTTAGTTTGACCACTACAGACAACTATTTGTTGGGCTCTAAAGCTTTATTCCAGCTTCAAATTCCTACCAAGTGTGCGTCCTAAGCACCTGTCATATACGTTAAAATAAGGTCAATACATAAAATGTAAAGGTGAGCATACAAGTTTAATAATAGCATATAGAGTTTGAATTCGTTTACGCATAACCAGCACGTACACATAGTGAAATGAAGCACGTTTGTTATCGACATAGATCCATCGATACCAATGATTGCGGGTTGACTGCCCGAGGCAGTTCGCAATACATGATTACCACCGTAATCCATGCAAGTAATGGTCCTTAACAACCCCCGTGTGAACAGGTGCTGAGTCCAAACTATAGTACTATCGTTGCTAAGGCAGGTAGACAGCATTCCATGTGTAAACATAACAAACAAGCATTCATAAGCCACGTATAACATGCATTAACGGTTAGCGTTCAAATAGTATTGAGTAGTGTGATTGTTGTAGTTTGAATATTCGTAACGTATGTAACACCCAAAAGTGCATAAAGCAAAAAGGGATCGAGTATACTCACAGCGATTAATGTATTGAAGGGAGCGCTTAGCGAGTAAGGTTTGCCTGATTAGATTTTATAGCATAACTATTAGTGACGTTTTACTCGTCAAATGGTGCAAGGTGCAAATGGGTCGGATAGTGGTTCGATCGGGTGGTAATCCGATCGGACAGTAATCCGTGCGGATAACAACCCGTTCGGATGGTCATCCGGTCGGACAGTTGTCCGGTCGGATGACGATTCGAGTGGATTGTTTCTTCCTATGAAGAGAATGTGTTTGTGTATGATGGCTTGACTTTTGAAGTTTTCGTTGTAGCATTTTGAAATCATTGAAGTATCTCTACCCATCAAGTCGATCGATCGGATGGTGAGTCGTGCGGATGACAATCCGTTCGGATGGTCATCCGGTCGGACAGTGGTCCGGTCGGACGGCAACTTAGTGGTGAGACTACTTAGTGAAGGCAAGCTCTAAGCAGAAGTGTCACTCGATCGGATGTCCATCCGACCGGGTGGCAACTCAGGTAATGAACATGTTGAAAATTGTTTAAGTCTTTAAAGTCTTAGTATCTCATGATCCAAAGAGTAATCCAGTCAGATGGTCGTCCGATTGGATTGCAATTTGTTCGATACTCAAACTTCAGCTAAGATTGTTTTATAGGTGGGACCCAAGCGTGATCCGTTCGGATGGCAATCCGTTCGGATGACCTATCCGATCGGATTGTAATCCGGTCGGATAGCAATCCGTTACGGTTGTTCTGTTCGTCCTACACTTGGTCGTTTTGATGGTTTGTAATTATGTCGAGACACTTGACAACGTGTTAGCCAACAGAACCCCTAGTTCGACCCAGATGACCAACCCGACCAGGAATCACCCTAGTCCGGCCGGTTACCGGCTCGAGACGGTTGGTCTTGGCTAACCCGAAACCGGTAGTCTCGTGGGTAGAATCCGGATCTTGAGCTAGTACAACACTACAATCGAGTAGAAGACTAAATCGGGGTCGGATCCTATCGGTTTTGAGTACATTGAGTGCAAAAGAGTTGAAAGAAAGTTAAAAACCATCTTTCAATCCTCTTTCATCACCCTTGTGTCGAGATCTTTACAAGATCTTAGTGGAAATCGGTTAGATCTAAGTTGTTCTTGGTGGATTGAGGCCAAAACATGAAGTTCTTGAAGAACACATGATGACATCATCCTTGAACACCCGAAATCTAGTGATTTCACGGTTAAAAGTTAAGATTTAAAAGATAGTAAGGTGTAGGAGTGCGCGTAGATTAAGAAAGTACAAGATTTAGGACGAGATCTTACCTTGATCGAGAGAAATCGAAGAAAAGGTGGGGTGCACGAGCTGTTCGGACAGAGGGTTTCCAAAAGTAGAAAGAATGACAATGACATGGGTATTTATAGGATTCCAAAAGAGGAAAGGGTTGTCCGATCGTATGGCACACCGCTCGGATGACTTATCCGGTCGGATGACATTCTGGTCGGATGGCGTCTGATCTGCGGAGAAGGGGCTATCCGGTCGGGTGGCTATCCGGCCGGATGGCACTGGGTTGAATGTTCGACGTGACGATTTTTGGCATTTCAATTTCGATTGCGAGCGGTTCGACACGATAGGGTTTCCTAGTCAAATTACTTTTAGTTCCAACCACTCATATCAAGCATTATCTCTTCTCCACCAATTATCAAAGTTCGTATACGATTCGAGTTCGATGTCGATTGAGTTCGATTGCATTTCGAGTTAGATTGCGTTTCGATTGTTTACCACAACACAACATAAATAAACATGCACAAGTAACACCTAAGGCACACACATGTATATCAATAACCAACAAGTATAGATCGAGTTGCGATTCGGTGTCGATTTGATTAGCATAGCTTGATTAGCTTTATCGCATTGTTACTTCCTATAGTTCACAGTCGTGATTTGTTTGAATAATACGTCGATGGCTTGTAATTAACAACACTTACTCCGTATAACCGGTCGTTGACTTTGACCTTGACTTTGACTTTGACCTGTGGAAACACGGGGTGTTACAGCCTCCCCTTGTTTAGGGAATTTCGTCCTGAAATTAGGCTGGAAGCTGTTCAACGCCGTGAATCACGTTTGAGAACTTTCTATTTCTAGACTTTCTCTTTAAAAAACTGCGGGTACTTCGCCTTCATGTCGCCTTCGAGTTCCCAAGTGAACTCTGCGCCTCGTTTGCCTTCCCATCGGACTTTCACGATAGGAATGCGAGAGCGTCTGAGCTGCTTGGTTTGGAGATCCATGATTTCGACAGGCTTTTCCACGAAGTGTAATGTTTCGTTCACTTGCAGATCATCGTGAGAAACATGTAAGTCGTGGTTGGCTAGGTACTTTCGGAGGTTTGACACGTGGAAAGTCGGGTGGACGTTACTAAGTTCCTCCGGTAATTCGAGTCTGTAGGCGACTTTTTCGATCCTTTCCAGAATCCTAAAAGGTCCAACATAGCGAGGAGCGAGCTTTCCTTTCTTGGCGAATCGGACCACACCCTTCCAAGGTGATACCTTTAGGAGTACGTAGTCACCAACGTCAAATTCAAGGGGCTTGCGTCGTTTATCGGCATAACTTTTCTGTCGTTCCCGAGCTTTCACCAGGTTGTCTCGTATCTGGAAAATCTTGTCTGTTGTTTCTTGTAATAGCTCAGGACCGGTTAATTGTGAATGACCGATCTCGTGCCACACAATAGGCGATCAACGTCTTCTTCCGTATAATGCCTCGAATGGTGCCATTTGGATGCTAGAATGATAGCTGTTATTATACGAAAATTCGACTAACGGCAGGTATTTGTCCCAATTACCACCGAAGTCTACGACACACGAGCGGAGCATGTCCTCAAGAGTACGAATCGTTCTTTCAGTCTGACCTTCGGTTTGAGGGTGGAAAGCGGTACTTAGATTAAGCGATCTACCGAGTGCTGTTTGAAACGTTTCCCACAGTCGCGAGGTAAACCGAGCATCACGATCAGAGATGATGTCACGAGGCATCCCATGATTACAAATGATCTCGTCGGTGTAGATTCGGGCTAATCGTTCTACCTTGTAGTCTTCCCGTATTGGCAAAAAGTGAGCTGATTTAGTCAAACGGTCGACCACAACCCAAATGCTGTCGTGACCTGATGACGTGTGCGGTAGCTTGGTTATAAAGTCCATAGCTTTACTTTCCCACTTCCACATGGGAATTGGTGGTTGTTCGAGTAAGCCAGAGGGTCTTTGATGTTCAGCCTTGACTCTAGCACAAGTTAGGCATTTTCCGACGTAGAGAGCGATATCCCTTTTCATACCCGGCCACCAGTACTTATAACGAAGGTCCTGGTACATTTTATCGGCACCGGGATGAACAGAATACCGGGATTTGTGGGCTTCGTCCATTAAGATCTGTCGTAAATTGGTTCGTTTAGGAATCCAAATTCGGTCCAAAAAGTGGAATATCCCATTCGATTTGCTCACAAGCTGGGCTCCATCGTGGTAGATTCTTTCTTTCTTCAGGGTGCGTTCGTTAAAGTATGCATGTTGAGCGTCGCGGATGAGGGTTTCGAGATCGTGTTGGGCTTGAACATTACGAGTGCTAAGCAGATAGCTCCGTCTGCTAAGTGCGTCGGCAACAACATTTGCCTTGCCTGGGTGATAACGGATCTCACAGTCGTAATCGTTGAGAAGTTCTACCCATCGGCATTGACGCATATTAAGTTCCTTCTGATTAAAGATGTGTTGTAGGCTCCTATGATCGGTGAAGATCGTACACTTGGTACCATACAGGTAGTGTCGCCAAATCTTTAATGCAAAAACAACTGCGCCTAGCTCGAGATCATGGGTTGTATAGTTCTTCTCGTGGACCTTGAGCTGACGAGATGCGTAAGCTATGACCTTGTCCCGTTGCATGAGAACACAACCAAGACCAAGGTTGGAAGCATCACAATAGACAATGAAATCATTGCTTCCATCAGGCAATGTGAGAACAGGAGCGTTGCAAAGCATGTGCTTGAGGGTTTGAAAGGCAGACTCTTGCTTGGTTCCCCACACAAAAGGCTTGTCTTTATGCGTGAGAGTGGTAAGCGGCATAGCGATCTTTGAGAATCCCTCGATAAATCGTCGATAATAGCCCGCTAGTCCGAGAAAAGAGCGGACTTCAGACGGGTTCTTAGGCGTAACCCAGCTCTTGACAGCTTCAATCTTCGCAGGGTCGACGTGAATGCCTTGACTATTAACAATGTGACCCAGAAACTGAACTTCCTCCAACCAGAATTCGCACTTGGAGAACTTGGCATAGAGTTGGTTCCCCTGGAGTAACTCGAGAACCAAACGTAGATGTTGCACATGTTCGGCTTTCGATTGGGAATAGATCAAGACGTCGTCGATGAAGACGATGACAAAACGGTCGAGATATGGTTTACACACGCGATTCATCAGATCCATGAAAACCGCTGGTGCGTTGGTTAAGCTAAAAGGCATGACAACGAATTCGTAGTAACTGTAACGAGTGCGAAACGTGGTTTTGGGTATATCCTCCTCTTGAATACGTAGCTGGTGATATCCTGAACGTAGGTCGATCTTTGAGAAACACGTAGCGCCTTGTAGTTGATCAAACAAATCGTCGATGCGAGGTAGGGGATAGCGGTTCTTGATAGTCAACTTATTCAATTCCCGGTAGTCGATGCACATCCTGAACGACCCATCCTTCTTTTTGACGAAAAGGACTGGCGCGCCCCAAGGAGATGTGCTCGGGCGAATGAAGCCTTTCTCAAGTAATTCCTGGAGTTGGTTTGAGAGTTCACGCATTTCGGACGGCGCGAGGCGGTAGGGAGCTTTGGCAATAGGGTTGGCTCCAGGAATGAGGTCGATACGAAAGTCGATATCATGACTTGGCGGTAGCACGGGAAGATCCTCTGGAAAAACATTAGGAAATTCTCGAACCACAGGAACGTCTTCCACTTCTTTCTTCTCTTTCTTTTCCTTCTCCGCTACTACAATGTTAGCCAAGAAAGCCCTGTATTCTTTGCGGAGATACTTGCTAGCTTGCACGCATGACATAAGCTTGAGGCCCTTTGATGTAGTATCACCGTATACACACAATAAGTCACCATTCGCGAGCAAAAATCGAATCATCTTGTCGAAGCACACAACTTCAGCATGGTTTTCTCGAAGAAAGTCCATGCCTACTATGACGTCAAAACTTCCGAGTTGCTTCGGAATAAGGTCGATTGGAAAGATGTGACTGTTGAGCTCAAGGGTACAATCACGAAGAACATAATTGACGGCGACGGTTCTTCCGGTAGCGACTTCAACATCGAACGTCGAAGAGAGTTGGGAGCGTTTATGACTAAGGAGTTTCTTGAATTCGAACGACACAAAGCAATTATCGGCTCCAGTATCAAACAAACAGGAAGCATAAATACCATTCACAAGGAACGTACCATTGACCACGTTGTTGTCGGCCTGGGCTTGACGCACGTTGAGGTTGAAAGTTCTGGCGCGTGCGGCCTGTTGTTGTTGCTGCTGTTGTTGTTGCTGCTGAGGCTCTTGTTTCACGACCCTGTTTGGGCACATATTGGCGAAATGGTTCGGGTTGCCACATGCGAAGCAGGCTCTGGCTTCGATCGCGGGTGCCGGAGGAGCTTGTTGACCCTAAGGGGCAGTTAGCAGAGCTTGATGAGCAGGAGCTTGTCGAATACGGCAGTTGGCAGTAAAATGGCCGTATACATTGAAATGAGCACAAAAACGGCAAGCAATGGCAGTTGGGTGGTGGTAGGTACAAGTAGGGCAGAGCGGGTGTGGCCCAGTGTATGCACACTTTGCAGGTGGTGCATTAGCCACAGGCGCCACTACTTGATGCTGTTGGGCTGGTACAGCTTGAATCGGTGCAACAGTGATTGCACAGTTCTTGTTGCTGGAGCTGTTCTTTCTCTTGTTCTTCCCCTTGTTGCTCGATGAGGTGGGTTCAGCAGTTGATGCGGTAGCGGTAGCTTGATGCAGGTGCTTCGGAGTTTTATCCTAGACACCAGCCTAGACCCTTTTGTCGTTGATTTCGGCGGCCAGTAGGTAAGTCTCTTCGATCGTCTTAGTCTTAGCCGCTTGTACGAAATCTGCGACGCAGTCGGGCAAAGCTCGGATGTACTTCTTGATTGTGATCTCCGGAGTCTTGACTTGATCGGGACAGATGATGCTGAGCTGTTTGAAACGAGCAGTGAGAGCAGCGTTGTCACCCTCATGTTGTTGTATGTGCCAAAATTCATCCTCTAGCTTCTGACGTTCATGAGGAGGGCAGAATTTCTCTAGCATGACTTCCTTGAGTTCGTCCCACGACAGTCCATAGGCTGCATCGTTCCCTCGCTTGTTTCTCTCGGCTGTCCACCAGTCTAGTGCACGGGACTGGAAAACGCCGGTAGCATTCAGAGTTCGAAGGTCATCAGGGCAACCACTTTGTCGCAGAGTGACCTCAATGGAATCAAACCATTGGAATAGTGCAGTAGGACCTCCCTCGCCAGTGAATTCCTTTGGCCCACACGACTTGAATTGCTTGAAATTGAAGGGCTTGGTGGTAGCTTTAGGAGCTTCAGTCCTCGACTCCTCGGATGATTTGTTGGCATTCTCGTAAACATCACTCACGGCCTTTGCCACACTTTTTGCGATGATGGCAGCAAGGCGTTTGTCCCTCTTTTCTTGACGAGAAAGTGCGTGACGGGATCCAGACGACATTGTCTGCAACAGACATCATCACAGGACTCAACACATTGTATTCGAGTCTCACCTCACACGTCTACTACTTACTAAAGCTCAGGAACACGCATATTCACGTAAACACATAACATGTAGAGCACAAAATCGCATTTACACACAAGCACGTAGAGCACATAATCACATAACACCTAAGCAAGTAAGGCACAGAAGCAAGGAAGCACATACGCATTTCATCACTAGAGGCAGTCAGAAAACATAAACCTATCATTCAAAGTCTGCGATTTCTCGAGAATAGCGTAGTATAAGCGTGTATCGTAGTATAAAGTTGCCCATAATCCAACGATTTGCTAACGTTTTGGGGTAGAGTTGCAGTGCGAGTCGTGTGTGTCGATCGAAGCGAATGCACAAATCGATTAATTCTTTCGAAATTAAGCACATAAACAGGTAAGGCACATAAAACACATAAAATCGACAAATTATCACATTTGAGACTTGGAAGCTTTGAAGGTTAGAGAGAGAAGCTGGAGAGAGAAAGTGACATCGTGATTCGGGTGCTTTGTGTGATCTCAGATCTGTCAATAGAATCACTGATTATATTACGTTCTCGTGTGTTCGGTCACGTTCGTGCGCTTGGAGTCCGTTGAGACCTTGGTGGGAGTTTTATAAAAGGTGCGGAACAAGTCGTCAAGGTTAGGGTTTCACCCCTGTCTTAACAACTTCGTCCCTGTTTTGATAAAATGGAGGAGATTATTCATCAAAATATGGGTTTCACCCCTGATTTGGTATAATTCCCCCGCTGAACAAGCGTTCGTTATTGAAAAGAAATCATTGATAAATTGACAAAACAGCATCGATTAAGCAATTTAGTCGAGATTTCACGGTTTTCACACCTAATCTCGACTTGATCGCCACTTTTTTGTAGTTGAAAATTCGAGTGTAGTGATAGTGTAGTTTGGGCGAGGATAGCGAGAAATAAGCCCATACATAATCCCTACTGGATGTACTCAAGTCAGTCTGTTGGTTCCTAACTATAGTCTAGGTTTTAAAGACTTCGACCCGGACTAGGTCGAGTCTTGCCTAATTCCCTATAGTTATGGATCTGATACCAATTTGTCACACCACAACCGATGGCAGAAACATCGGGGCATGGCACTGAGCGAAACAGATTGTCCAGAAGTTTCCATAACAATTATCAATACTATTCAATTTAAATAATACGTCCCATACCGTATCTCAAACAGCAAAATAATTATTACAGAAAAAAATCCGGGCAAATATTTTGTTCCAACAACTCAGATTTAAATAGACAGCAATTGTTTATTTGCTTCTAGAGACCCTTAGTTTGACCACTACAGACAACTATTTGTTTGGCTTTAAAGCCATATTCTAGCTTCAAATTCCTACCAAGTGTGCGTCCTAAGCACCTGTCACATACGTTAAAATAAGGTCAATACATAAAATGTAAAGGTGAGCATACAAGTTTAATAATAGCATATAGAGTTCGAATTCGTTTACGCATAACCAACACGTACACATAGTGAAATGAAGCACGTTAGTTATCGACATAGATCCATCGATACCAATGACTGCTGGTTGACTGCCCGAGGCAGTTCGCAATACATGATTACCACCGTAATCCATGCAAGTAATGGTCCTTAACAACCCCCGTGTGAACGGGTGCTGAGTCCAAACTATAGTACTATCGTTGCTAAGGCAGGTAGACAGCATTCCATGTGTAAACATAACAAACAAGCATTCATAAGCCACGTATAACATGCATTAACGGTTAGCGTTCAAATAGTATTGAGTAGTGTGAGTTTTGTAGTTTGAATATTCATAACGTATGTGTTAGGGGAGGATTTTCTAACAATTAGTGATCCTTATTTGTTATCCTAATTAATGATCCTTACTTCTGTGACAGATAGTGATCCTCAGAAGAGCTTCAGGATCAGGATCATGGATCACCTTAAGGATCCTCATACTAACGATTGTTTGTTTATGTTTCGTATTATTTTGCAGGAGTAACAAGCTTGACTTGGTCTTGGCAACGTTACTATGGAATATTCCACGGGTATTTCGCACACGTTTGACTGGAAATGGACGTTGTGGAGAACGTGGGAGCTTGGCACAAAAGTCGGATAGTTTGTTAGCGTAGTTAACTTCTATTTTTAAAGGGGTGACGAGCTAGAATGAGAACACTTAGCCATTTTCAGCTACACACACTCTCATACAATCGCACTCTTGAAGCTCTCGACGAACACTTATTAGTTTTCACTCATTTTTACACATTTCACCATAGTGATCCTTGTACCTAGCTCGTTACTATCCGAAGTTGTAAACATTTATTGATTTATTTGAGCTTGGTGATCGGTAGTTTCCATCACCCTTGTGCCGGAGATCAACTCTTGATCAAGGGCTTTTTCCCCGTATAAATCCTTGTGTCATTTGTGCAATTTACATTGAAGTGATCCTTATCATTGTTCTACATTCAAAGCATCATTCCCCGTAACAAAGAGTTTGGTTGCATTATCCTCATCAGATTTTTTGACCAAAACAGTTTGGCGCCCACCGTGGGGCAATTGGTGCTTCATTCCTAAGAAGTTTTTCTGTTGGTGATCATTCCGGTTCATTCCATACAAATACATGGCTTCATCATTGAAGAATACCTCTACTGCAATGTCTGCGGTCAATTCATCTCAGGGCATTCCACCTTTGCCTCCACCACCATCTGGACCTCAGAAAAATGCCGAGAAGAAACCAACTCCCATTTTCTCCAAACCTCCAACTTCTTCTGCTTCTTACACTCCCACTACTAGTGACATGTTTACTTTGATTTTGCAGATGAAGGATCATATACAGCAACAGGATGAGACCAATGAAAGGATTCTCAGAGAAATCGGAGATCTCAAGAAACAAAAGAAAACGGCAGAGGATCATTCCCCACTGGTGCCCAAATCTTTGAATTTTGATACTCCGGTGATTGCTTCTCAGCCATCAGTGGTTCCAGATGTTCAATATGTGGGTGGACCGAAAGGAGTGCACTACGGAACAACAACAGTGACCTAGGCATCAGGTTCATATTTCCAGCCAGCAGGATCCTATCCTCAGCATATGGGATCCCTCATGAATTCAGGAGGATACTCAGGAGCGCAGCAGATTCAAGGATCCTTCTTTGTCCCAGGATCATCCCAGGTTCAAGGATCCTCCATTGTTCCAGGATCATCCCAGGTTCAAGGATCCTCCTTTGGTCCAGGATCATCCCAGGTTCAAGGATCCTCCTTTGTCCCAGGATCATCCCAGGTTCAAGGATCCTCCATTGTTCCAGGATCATCCCAGGTTCAAGGATCCTCCATTGTCCCAGGATCATCCCAGGTTCAAGGATCCTCCATTGTCCCAGGATCATCCCAGGTTCAAGGATCCTCCTTTGTTCCAGGATCGTCCCAGTTTCAGGGATCCTTCCAGATGCCAGGATCCTTGAGGAGTTTGCAAACAGGAAGTTCAGATGTCAATCAGGGAGATTTTATTCCAATGCAGACCAATGCTTCTACTGGTCCTTCGATCATTCCAGAGTCCCAACAATATGGATTAACATCCATTCTTCCTAATTTGAATCTGATGGGAGGTAACACTTTTAATAATTCTTATACTACTAACCATGGTCTTATGCAGGATCCAGGTATCAATCATGCCATGGCCAGAGAATTGCAAAAGTTAAAGGATATGATATCAAGTGTTCCAGGAGTGGTCAAACCTATCCCAGAGATTGCAGATGGAAGCCATAAGATATCTCGTTTTGCACCACCAATTTGTGATGCTGAGATACCCAAGAGGTTTCATGTCCCAACTATGAAGCTGTATGATGGTTCGACGGATCCTGAAGAACACATAGCACAATACAGGGAGAGGATGGAGATCAATCCAATCCCAGAAAGGTTAAAGGAAGCATGCCTGTGCAAGGGATTCGGATCCACTCTTACTGGATCAGCTCTCAAATGGCTGCTAAGTCTTCCCCCCTACTCTATTACCTCATTTGCTAATCTAGTTAACCTATTTAATAATCAGTTTTCTTGTAGTAGAAAATTTGAACGATTAACTAGTGATCTATATAGGATAACGCAGGGTCATAATGAATCATTAAGGGATTACATTACCAAATTTAGTAAAGAATCCTTAGACATTCCCAACTTGGATATAGCCACGGCTGTTGAGGCCTTCAAAATGGGATTGCTTAGGGATTCATTATTCTATGATGATCTTGTTATGACACCATGCAGGAACCTAGATGAGGTAAGTACCCGGGCACTTAGGTTCATCCGGCTAGAGTATGACAAAAGGATCCAGGAGAGGTTAGCAGGATCCTCAAAGCAAGAGAAGCAAGGATCCTCATTCAGGAACAACAAGTTCAGATCCTATAACAGATCTGATAACCAGAACGTGCATGCTGTTGATCAAGAAGAGGATGATGAGGATTATCCTCCAATTTCTGAATATTGTTTTTCTGTTGATAACAATGAACTAATCCTTGCGATGCAGAATCTAGGTGATAAAGCCAGATGGCCCAGAAAAAATGACAGACCAGCTGCAACCAAAGATAAATCAAAGTGGTGTGCATACCATGAAGATTTTGGGCATCTTACAGAAGAATGCATTGCACTGAGAAAGGAAATTGGATACTTGTTGAGCAAGGGGCATCTAAAAGAATTGTTGGGTCGAAAAAAGTCAAGGACTCAGGATCCTGAAAGGATCCCTGAGAAAGCTCCGGCCCCTCCAGCAGATGCACAAGTAATAAACTTTATTTCTAGAGGATCAGACATTTGTGGCACGTCCTTCTCAGCAGCTAAAAGGCATGCAAAGGAAACTAAGATGGATAGTGGAGAAAGACCCGTTCGAACATCAAGTGTCTCCGAAGGAAAAGTCATAACCTTTGATGAGGATGATCGTGTTGATATCCAGGATCCTCATCACGATGGTTTAGTTATTACTCTTTTCATTTCTAACCATTTTGTCCGCAGGATCCTTATAGATGGAGGAAGCTCAGTAAACATTATCCAGCTCGATGTTCTGAAGAAGATGGGTATTCCTGAATCAGATATCATACCAAGATCCTCCGTGCTCGTGGGATTTAGTGGCGAAACTAAGAATACCCTGGGGGACATTAAGCTCCCAATATACATCAAAGGCTTACATTCTTATAAAAAATTTTGTGTTATTGACTGTTTATCTTGTTGTAATGTTATCCTTGGCAGGCCCTGGATACACGATATGAAAGCAGTCCCATCTACTTACCATCAATGTGTGAAGCTCCCTAGTCCTTGGGGAATAGTCAAGATTGATAGTGATCAGCAGGAGGCAAAGAATTGCTATACTTCATCGATGAAACCAGCCTCAAAGTCAAGGGAGCAATAGCAATCAAAGTATCCTCCAAGGGATGTCTTGGAGGCAAGAGAGCAGGATGTGGTAGAAATCCTCATGGATCCTCATGATCCTGAATCCAAAATCTATATCGGATCAGGGATCCTTGGCGATATGATGGAAGACCTCATATCCTTCCTCAAAAGGAGAAAGACTACCTTTGCATGGAAACACGAAGACATGATTGGTATATCTAAAGATGTAATCAATCACAAACTTGGCATTGATAGGTCCTTCAAACCAATCCATCAAAGGAGAAGAAAGTTTGCACCGGAAAGAAATGCCATTATCCAGGAAGAGGTAGAGAAATTTCTCCGGACAGATATGATTAGAGAGGTCAAGTATCCAAGATGGTTGGCCAATGTGGTTGTTGTTCAAAAGAAAAACGAAAAGTGGAGGGTATGTGTCGATTTTACCGATTTAAATAAGGCATGTCCCAAGGATCCTTTCCCATTACCCCACATTGACTCCATGGTGGATGCAACCGCGGGTCATGAACTGTTAACTTTTATGGATGCTTCATCTGGATTTCAACAAATCCAAATGGAACCATCCGATCAAGAGGATACAGCCTTCATGACTCCAACTGGTATATATTGCTATATTGCTATGCCGTTCAGAGTAAGAAATGCAGGTGCAACTTATCAAAGGCTGGTGAATATGATGTTCAAGGATCAGATTGGACATACTATGGAGGTTTACATAGACGATATGGTGGTAAAATCAATAAAGGCTGAGGATCACCTAAGGGACTTGGAGGAAGCATTCGATATCCTTGACAAATATAACATGAAACTTAATCCTTCAAAATGTCACTTTGGTGTTAAAGCAGGTAAATTCTTAGGATATATGGTGACAAAGAGAGGCATTGAAGCTAGCCCGGAACAAATCAAAGCAATAGTGAACATCAAATCTCCGGCCAATGCTAAGGATGTCCAAAGGCTAACAGGCAGGATAGCGGCTTTGAACAGATTCATATCCAAATCCTCAGAGAAGTGCAAAGAATTCTATGATATCCTAAGGAAGAACAAGAAATTTGAGTGGACTGAGAAGCATGAAAATGCTTTAAGAGCTCTCAAAGATTACCTATCCTCAGCCCCGGCCTTGATGAAACCAGAAAAAGGTGATGTGCTATCCTTGTATCTTGCAGTATCCTCAAAAGCAGTAAGTGCGGTCCTTGTTAAGGATCATGAAGGTACACAACATCCTGTCTATTATGTAAGTAAAAGTTTACTTGATGCCGAATCCAGGTATTCACACCTTGAAAAGCTTATTCTTGCATTAATTATGGCATCTACTAAGTTGAGACATTATTTTGAAACTAATGTTATTGTTGTTAAAACTAATTTTCCAATTAAGAATGTCCTCAGGAAACCAGAGATGTCAGGAAGGATGGCTAAGTGGGCAGTGAAGCTTAGTGCCTATGATATAAGATATGAGCCTAGGACAGCCATCAAATCCCAAGCATTAGCCGACTTTGTGGCTGATTTCAGTAGTGATTTACAAAAAGAAGCTGAGTTAGAAGTCCAGCAGCTAGAGGAGACCAAGGATCCTTGGATACTCTATACTGATGGATCCTCAAATGTAAAAGGCACAGGGCTTGGAATACTACTAAAATCGCCACAGGGGGACATAATACCCCACTCTATAGCTTGTGAGTTCCAAACCACTAACAATGAGGCTGAATATGAAGCCTTAATTGTTGGTTTGCAAATTGCTAAGCATATGGGGATCAGGTATCTTGAGGTACATGTAGATTCATTGTTAATTACAAACCACTTTAATGGATCCTATGTTGTTAAAGGTGAAAAGCTAACCAAATATTTAGAGATAGTCAAAGATTTGGCACTCTCCTTTGTTTCCTTTAGTTTGACACAGGTACCAAGGGAAGAAAATACAGAAGCTGATGCATTGGCTAACTTAGGATCATCCTTGAAGATCCCGGAGGATATCAAGATCCCTATTATCCATATCCTGACCCCGGCTATCGAGGATCATGTGGCTATGGAGATAGGAAATAATTCTGCAATTATCCCTAGTGAGGATACTCAATCCCATTCAGGATCATGGATCTCACCAATCATGAAATACTTACAACATGGAGAGATTCCTACAGGAGAAAACCCTAGGGCTTTCAAAATTAAGGTATCTCAATTCACAATTTTAAATAATATGTTGTATAGACGATCTCTTGCAGGACCATACTTGAGATGCATTGAGGATCCTGAAATCCAAGAAGTTTTAAAAGACTTCCATGAAGGAGATTGTGGAAACCACACTGGGGGCAGGGCATTATTCTCAAGGATCCTGAGGACAGGATACTACTGGCCAACCATGAAAAGAGATGCCGTGGAGTATGCTAAGAGATGTGATCCTTGTCAGAGACACAGCAATATCCTTCATCAACCAGCTGAATTATTGCATCCTATATCCTCCTCTTGGCCATTTATGAGATGGGGTATGGATATAGTTGGTAAGCTCCCTAAGGCACCTGGTGGAAAAGTGTTCATGCTAGCTATGACTGATTACTTCTCCAAGTGGATAGAGGCTGAAGCTTTTGCCCAAGTCAGAGAAAAGGAAGTTATATCCTTCATTAAAAGAAATATTATAACTAGATTTGGTATTCCTTCTGAAATTATATGTGATAATGGTTCCCAATTCATTGGGGGCAGAACCACTAACTTTTGTGACAGCTGGGGGATTAAGATGATAACATCAACACCAGTCCACCCACAAGCTAATGGTCAAGCAGAATCATCCAACAAGATCATCATCAACAATTTGAAGAAGAAGCTTGGATCCAAGAAAGGGAAATGGGCAGAAGAACTACCTTATGTGCTTTGGGCTGATAGGACAACCCCTAAGAATGCTACAGGTCAAACGCCATTCTCTTTGGTATTTGGGGCAGAATTAGTGATCCCAACAGAAATGGTGGTTCCAACTGCTAGAACAAGTACCCGTGATCCTGAGGAAAATGATGAGAACTTGGCTCAAGACCTGGATACTATTGAAGAAATCAGGGATCTGGCTAGAATAAGGATGGCCAGTTATCAACAAAGAATGGCTGGTGCTTATAACAAAAATGTCAGGATCAGGAAGTTTCAAGTTGGAGATATGGTATTAAGGAAAGCATTTCAGAATACCACCAATCCTGCTGATGGAAAATTGGCTCCAAAATGGGAAGGCCCTTATTTGATTGAAGCTGAAGCAGGAAAGGGGGCATATAGATTGCTGACCATGGAAGGTGATTTGCTACCAAGAGCTTGGAATGCTGTCCACTTGAAGAAATATTTCATGTGAGCAGGATCCTCATGGCACAGATAATCCTCACGTTAGGGGTATCCTTGAAGGATCCTTAAAGTATCGGTGATCCTTACTTTGGTAATATCCTAATCTTGAACTATTTCATTTCTTTATTTTCTCATATAAGGATAAGGATCATGTGTCCTTTATCCATCTCTCACGTGATTTTAAGTTTTGAAAGTTCAGGTATCCTTAGCATAATATTGGTTACCTGCAGAAGCAATCCGTACCTTGGGTTTAACCCCAGTTATTTGGGCTTGCCCCAGTTCCGCCTGTAGCGCATGATGATCCTGGTATAGTTCACGGCAGTGGGACCAGTACTCGCTTTAGGGGCTGATAATTCCATTGTACTGGCTATACCTAGGATCCTACGTATAATGGTAGACGTACCATACATCCGTTCCTAAGGTTTCTAACGTTTTCACGTTAGCTAAGGTTTTGGCATTTTCATGTCACTAAGTTTGGATAGTCGCCAGTTAGGGCCATACTCCAGTTTACATACGATCCTTGGGCTTGTCCCCAGTTATCCTTGGGCTTGTCCCCAGTTGCTAACTCTTATCTTATATTGGCTTACTCCCAAGTTATGCTCTATTTCAGGTCCTTGAAAATAAGCAACTAGGGATCCTTGATCCTTACTTCTCTCTAAGGTTTATCTTATAGTTATCCTTATTATGGTTAGGATCCTAACTTGGATCCTCAGGTATGATCCTTAACTATTTTCAATTCTATTCATTGTTTATTTGAATAACCCTTAAAATTTGACAACTAAACTTGTGATCCTTAAAATATATTACTTTTTGGGATTCTTTAACTATAGGATATTTGATCATGGATCATGTCCTAAATATTTTCAATCCGACTTATTCAAAATTGTTTATTCAATAAATGTACATCAAAACAATTGAGAATTAAAGAGACAAAAAGGATAACAATACAAGATAAGCGACAAAAGATTAAGATTTTATTTATTAACAAAAGACTAGCCCTTAAAAGGTTGTCAAAATTACCTACCCCGAGCATCTACCAGCAATACGTGGCCCGTCCGCTGGGGTAGGTAAAGGGTGTCCATGATAATAGGTTCAAAAGTAGTGCAGGAATATAAAGGCGGCAGGATCACAATGGCTTCATCCCCCAAACAGAGGATCCCTCCACCATTTGCAATCCTGCCTATTGTCCAAAGGATCATACATGATCCTTAATCCTAAAAACTATTGTTCAGTACAAACCATCAAATTGTTCAACAAAACAACCATCAAACTAAAAAAAAATAAAAAATTGGGCTCCGGCTATGTCTAGAAGTTTCCATCATCGCCCAATCATGCATCCTAAACCTTCCCTGCATCACCACCTCCAGCTCCACTTGCTTCACCACCTTCACCCTTGCCTCCAGCCTCAATCGCCAAAACTTCCTCAGTCTCTTCATCATCTTCAAGATCAGCCAACCTTGTTTTCCAGCCCTCAACATCCCAGCTGCTTCTGTCGAAGTTAGGATCTTGAGCTTCCTGGGCCATCTTCAGTTTTGTCTGATACATTGTGATGGCAGCAGAGACCTTTGCACCTTCTATGAGATCATGCTTTTCATAGTCAAGGTCGATCAGAAGTTTAGCCGTCTTAGTCTTGGCATCTTTGAGTTCCTTCTGAAGATCAGCAATTTTGAGGTCCTTAAGCACTGCAACTTGTTGGAGGTCAGCAATCTTCTTATCCTGCTCCTCGACGCTTCCCACATAGTCCTCAATCTCCGCGAATTTCTGCAAAGGGGATAAAAGATAAGGTCAGGACAAAGTGATCCTCAAATCAACAGGATATGTCAGCATGATATACTAGTAGAGACAGTGATCCTTACATCGTTGAAGTACTCGAGGAATTGGTGGCGGATTAGAGGCAGACCCTGCAGATCCTCAGTTTCAGAGGCCTTTCTCTTCTTGATTCCCTTTCCTTTGAGGGGTGCCTTGGGGACTGAAGCTGTCGGGCTGGTAGGAGCCTTTCTTTTGGAGGATCTGACGGTGGTGAGTTCGGTGACATTGAACTTTGAAGCAGACTTGGTGGATTTTCCAGCACCTACACAACCAAAACAAGATAAGTATCTTTACTTCACTCATATTTCACTATTTATTTAAATTTTTAAACAAAGATACTTACTTGACATCGTGACAGAGCCTGAGGATACCTCCTGAGAGTCTTGGGTTGTTGTCTTGAAAGTTCTTGTTTCAGGATCAAGTTTCTTGAAAGCAATGAGTCTCTCTTTGGCAGCAGGAGACAGTCTGAGGTGTGAGACGGTGATAGCTGCATAACAAGAAAGCAAAAATATATAAGTGATCCTTATATCAAAGGAAAGTTCTCTGGTGATCCTTCTCAGTATCCTCCACCCAACCATGGGTAGCCCATTTCTTGGATAGATCCTTTCCGTCATCAATAGAATCTCTCCTGACGAAAAAGAAACGCCGCTTCCAGTTAGCATCATTCTTGGTAGCTTTGAAGATCGGGTGTTCCTCACCAGGTTTACGTTTAAACAAATAACGATGAGAACCAAAGGTAGTAAGATCATACAGCTCTCCCAGCTCTGACATTCCTAAGTCTATCCCTTCCTGCTCGATGATCCTTTCAAGGGTGTACAAAACCCTCCATATCATCGGCATGGCTTGGATATAAGAGATGTCGGTTAGGGAAAAGAAAGATTGGGTGAAGGCTGGAAAAGGATATGTATAGCCTATGGTGAACGGGGTGACAGGAAAAGCAACCCATTTATCGAAGATATGATCGCTCAGGGCATTGGGATCAAAAGGTCTAAACTCGGTATTCGCCGTGAAGCAGTGGCGGATCCTATCAATTTGTGCATCGTTGAAACAGCAGCGTTCTCTTATGGAATCTTCGATGATCCCCTGGCTTTTCGGTGGGCTGTTCTTCGGGTGATCCTTAGCTGGGGAGTTCCGGAGCAACATCTTTGATAGAATGATGGAAGAGAAGGAAAACAGAGCAAAAGAAGGAAGAAGATGAAGAGAGAATACCTGTTTATCTTCGGAATGCAGTTATAAAGGGAGTATCTCTGAAATTTTAAATGCAATCGATCCTATCTATATCTCCTATTTATAATCATGATTGTGCAGGGTTGTCACTTCTGTGACGTCATGGTTGCAACGGATAGTTCTACAATAACGGCTATATTTCCGATAGTTAGTTGCGGATAAGATCAAGAAAATATAATTCGCTCATTTTACATATCACTCCTTATATTTTGGGGGCAATTGTTAGGGGAGGATTTTCTAACAATTAGTGATCCTTATTTGTTATCCTAATTAATGATCCTTACTTCTGTGACAGATAGTGATCCTCAGAAGAGCTTCAGGATCAGGATCATGGATCACCTTAAGGATCCTCATACTAACGATTGTTTGTTTATGTTTCGTATTATTTTGCAGGAGTAACAAGCTTGACTTGGTCTT
This sequence comes from Helianthus tuberosus, assembly GCA_030545235.1. Classification (NCBI taxonomy): domain Eukaryota; kingdom Viridiplantae; phylum Streptophyta; class Magnoliopsida; order Asterales; family Asteraceae; genus Helianthus; species Helianthus tuberosus. Next base: position 58,317 of record JARYGA010049883.1, read on the forward strand.
GGCAACGTTACTATGGAATATTCCACGGGTATTTCGCACACGTTTGACTGGAAATGGACGTTGTGGAGAATGTGGGAGCTTGGCACAAAAGTTGGATAGTTTGTTAGCGTAGTTAACTTCTATTTTTAAAGGGGTGACGAGCTAGAATGAGAACACTTAGCCATTTTCAGCTACACACACTCTCATACAATCGCACTCTTGAAGCTCTCGACGAACACTTATTAGTTTTCACTCATTTTTACACATTTCACCATAGTGATCCTTATACCTAGCTCGTTACTATCCGAAGTTGTAAACATTTATTGATTTATTTGAGCTTGGTGATCGGTAGTTTCCATCACCCGGGGTTTTTTGTGTCGGAGATCAACTCTTGATCAAGGGCTTTTTCCCCGTATAAATCCTTGTGTCATTTGTGCAATTTACATTGAAGTGATCCTTATCATTGTTCTACATTCAAAGCATCATTCCCCGTAACAAAGAGTTTGGTTGCATTATCCTCATCAGATTTTTTGACCAAAACAGTATGTAACACCCAAAAGTGCGTAAAGCAAAAAGGGATCGAGTATACTCACAGCGATTAATAGATTGAAGGGAGCGCTTAGCGAGTAAGGTTAGCCTGGTTAGATTCGATAGCATAACTATTAGTGACGTTTTACGCGTCAAATGGTGCAAGGTGCAAATGGGTCGGATAGTGGTTCGATCGGGTGGTAATCCGATCGGACGGTAATCCGTGCAGATAACAATCCGTTCGGATGGTCATCCGGTCGGACAGTTGTCCGGTCGGATGACGATTCGAGTGGATTGTTTCTTCCTATGAGGAGAATGTGTTTGTGTATGATGGCTTGACTTTTGAAGTTTTCGTTGTAGCATTTTGAAATCATTGAAGTATCTCTACCCATCAAGTCGATCGATCGGATGGTGAGTCGTGCGGATGACAATCCGTTCGGATGGTCATCCGGTCGGACGGCAACTTAGTGGTGAGAGTACTTAGTGAAGGCAAGCTCTAAGCAGAAGTGTCACTCGATCAGATGTCCATCCGGTCGGGTGGCAACTCTGGTAATGAACATGTTGAAAATTGTTTAAGTTTTTAAAGTCTTAGTATCTCATGATCTGAAGAGTAATCCAGTCAGATGGTCGTCCGATCGGATTGCAATTCGTTCGATACTCAAACTGTCACACCCCCAAAATACCACCTAGGGAATGTCCCTGTTAGGCGTGTGACGTAGCAACAACGAGCCACTAATTACATCGAACACGTACAAGTTTTCAAAATAAAGTTCTCAAATTAAAAATAAAATCCCATCATAAGTTTATACAAATACCAATACGTTCAGCGGAAGCGAATAATAAACCATAACTAAGTTGTTCAAAATCACTGTGTAATAGTAAACCAATAATCACATGTGTCTCTTCAGTCGACCCATGACTCCTCCTGCTCCTCCAGACAGCAAGTTTCCAAATCCAAAATACCTAACGACCTGCGAGCATGCAACAAGCGTATCAGACAAAGCTGGCGAGTTCACATTTTATAAAAACGTTTGTTACCAAGTGTTTAAAACAGTTCATTAACGATTGCACAAGTAATACTGATAATATCTGGATACTGAATAAGACGGCTCCTGATGTATGTTTTGCCCTTTCCCCAGTGCTCCTATCAAAGCACTGGGCCCGACTTGGTAATTAGTTCACAACTGTCCTCCCCGGTACGGCGTGAGGGTGCCAAACCTAAGTAGCGCTACCAACTAATACCCCGTTACCTCCCCGGTAACAAAATATGGGACTTAAGAATGAAAGGATGAGAATATTATCAAATATGTACCAGTTTTACCCAAAAGACTTATCCCTCCCCGGGATACCCACTGACTGTCCCAACCACCGGGACGCATGCTCAAAGTAGTGAACTCACCTTAGTTTTGCTCTACGAGTCTACCAGTTGATCAAGTATGTCCTAAAGGAGTTACCGATAACAGTCAGTTCTACTGCCCATAAACCACAGCTTTCATATTCAAATAGTTCACGTATTTAATCGCACGTATTGCTCACACAATAAACAACCAACATATAATCATCACGTACGTCATAGCAATCATAGTTCGTTCTATTACACAAGTCGTAGCAAAAATCCATACCGACACACATTCACATTTCAAGTTAGGGTCGTACACGCATGTTTTATTTTATCACATATCACTAGTTTGCCAATCACAAGAGAATAGGACCAAGATCAGTTAACATGTAGCCCAATTATTACTCACCCATTTTACCCGGTCCAACTATAATAACCAAGTCCATTCTACAGCCCAGCTTACAACCGCGGCCCATGCATCGCCTAAGGCCTGTGTATATATGATTTTGTGACAGGTTGGGCCCGTAAGCCAAATATGTTAATGGCCCAATTTGTTCGTAATCCACAACTTCAACTAACCCACCAAATCCACAGATTATAACGGCCCAAAAAACAATTCTGATACACATTGATGTGGGTTAAGTTGGTGACCCGTGGTCATGCAGCCCAGCCATATTTGCAGTGAATAAATGGCCCCTCAAAACAAAGCAGATATCGATATAATAATATCACTAACCCTAAAGTCATGCATCACACTATTACCATTAATTAAACTATCCTCACACAAGAACAATATACACAATCAGCACATTCATTAACTCACATGACTAACATCATCATTTAACATCTTGTCTATTCTGACACATATGTAGGATGCACATGATCGATTTGGTGGTATCAAAGTTACAAACACATGGCTGTCATATTATCCAAACTTATCAAATTAGATATCCACAATTCTATTGGACCCTTAAAGCTAGTTAACATCATTCTATTGGACCTTTAAAACCACTTAACATCAATATTTAATAGGGTACCCACTACTTGTTAGATCAATATTGATGATAATCATACTTTGACTCCATGCACACACACACACACATCGAAAACTGCCACCAACCTACAATTCAATTTCATGTTTCAATCATTAACACATTATTCTTAGTACATGATCATCATCATCATCGATCTATCACAATTCCTGGAACTTTACTAAAGAAACCAAACCATATCTTTATTTCGTATCTAATCATTATAATACATGTTTGAGTCACTGAATTTCAACTCACAGGTTCATGTCATAATTAACCAATATTATCAATATTACGGAAATCTGACAGAAACAATCCACATTCATTCGACTCTCGCAACATACTCAACAAGAATTCATGAAAAGCCTGGATGCTTGTAACACGTTTGCAAAACATAATCACATAGAGAACAATCAAATAAGAATAATCATTAATATGGATTTACTAACCAAGATTCTGGATTACTGGAGTGATGTCTCGAGAGAAGGGGGTCCTCTTCTGCCGTAGGTAACTTGGAAATAGGTAGGGTTTGTTATTTTGTAATTGTGAGATATAATCCTTTTTTGTAATTACGTACATTCAAGTTATAATATGCCAACACATTAGCAAGTGGGCCGATCCTATAATCCTATTCTGTTACCATAACTGGGCCAGGTCTGATCAAATTACACGCGGAGTAGATTGGACTCGGTTGAGTTCTAATGGGCTTCAAAGGTTTGGGCGGCCCTTCACCAAACAAAGGGACACAAAAGTGCAGCCCCAATGTGAGGCCCATCTAGATGTGCGGCCCATCTAGATGTGCGGCCCATATAGATAAGGAGCCATTAGTGTCATGTGCGACGGCCCCAATATATATTGTGTGTGACAATGTTGTGTGTGACCCGTCCCACTCGTGGCCCCAAAGATACAAGCACACTACCATACTCAATTACGTTCACATTTAACATAAAATAAAACGTTTAACATAGAATGAAGTGTGGGAGAGGGATAATGAGAAGTTAATTATCACAAAACAAAACGACATTAAACTCGGAAGTTCGGGTTGTCACATCATCCCTAACTTGAAGGAAATTTCGTCCCGAAATTTGACAAGGAGGCCCAGAAAAGTGAAGTGATAAATCAAGATTGTTGCGGATTTTCCTCAGGTGCCACATCATCCCCAACTTGAAGAGGAATTTCGGGACCAGAATTAGTTTGGTCATTAGGAAAAAGTTGAGGATACTTGAGCTTCATCTGATCCTCGTGTTTCCACGTGAACTCCGATCCATGTCTTGAGTTCCAACGAACTCTCACAATCGTGATACGACTATGCTAATGAACCTTGACTTCCTGGTCCATGTGTTCGATAAATGCCTCTAGTAAAGGTATCGCATGTGTTTCATCGGACAACCACTGCCTTAGATCCGAAACATAAATGACATCGCATACGTTACCCAATTCGTTGGGTAACTCGAGCTTGTAAGCCATTT
>JARYGA010049884.1:0-54069 GCA_030545235.1 Helianthus tuberosus
TGCTCATTATTTGGTTTGAAACCTATTAAATTGAAAACCTAGCCGAATTATAAATTGATTTTTTGTTCAGATTCACAAAATAAAAATTAGGTTCAAACAACAATCCAAATAAATCTAATAATAAATAGGGTAAATCACACGTTTTGTCCTTAAATGTGGTTCAAACTATTTTTCAGGCGGTGTCCTTTGGCGTGAAAATTGACGAGTTTTGTACTTAATGTTTCAAAATCTTGTACGTTCGTTATTTGAAGCTAACCTAGTTAGTTTTTTTTTGTTAAATGTGGTTAAGCAGGGGTAGTTTAGTCTTTGTACCTATTTATTTATAAATCTTTTTAATAAATATAACAAAAAGAATATTAAAAAAACTAATAGCATCTTTATAAAATTAAGAAATCTCTCTCTCTCTAAACACACACAATGCTTTTTCTCTCGCTCTCTATTTTTCTCTCACTCAGCCTTCATCTACCACCACCACCTCCTCCCACCATCACTACAACCATCTACCACCACCTCTCCTTCTCTACCGTTCTCTCTCTCTACCACTCTCTCTCTCTCTATAACAACCCTCCAAAATTATTTCCGACACCCCTAATATATTTACAATATCCCTATATGTCTCAAAATACACCCCGTATAGGATATTTAACCCTTAATATCTTTATATAATTAAAATAAAAATAAAAAAACAAGTTTTATTAGTTTCTGGCGGGCCGCGAATACTCTCTCCTAGTCTTACGCGGGCCGCGACAGGTCAATATTAGGGCGCATCCCTGAGCTGCCACGTGGCAGCATCGTGTCGAAACTAGTAGTCGAATCAGCCAAGCAAGGGCCTACCCTACACTAGCTAGCCTCGCGAGCCACGAACCCCTTGGCTGAAGCCTACGCGGGGCGCAAGAAACCTGAAATCAGGCCCTATAAATAGATGGCATCGGCTGTCAGTTGAAGTCGCTCACAATTCACTTTCTCTCTCTAATTTCTATTGTGTAGAAGTTATAATCGGGTGTTATACCCCCTTAATTAACGAAGTTCTGCCCCGTTGTAAGTATTATAACCCCGGTTACGTATTAGATATGCTGCCCGATTGATCTAGTGCTCCGTAACGGCTGTCGAGGTTCTGCCCGACGTAGTCGTTGGAGTTATGTCTCGGGGAGGGTATTACTAATGTAAATATTGGGTTATGATACTAACGCATGTTGTAACAACCCTCGGTAAAACCAACACCCTTATAATATTTCCGACCCTCTATTATATCTTAAATTGTCCCAATATGTCTTATATTATACCCCGTATGTGAAACCCGAGCCCTAGTTATTTTATAAGTATAAAATAAATCAAAAACATGAAATATAGGGTTGAGGCGGGCCGCGACATACTCTACCCTTAGCTTACGCGGGCCGTATCAAGGCTGGAGTTGACTTCGCTGACTTCTTTAGTTGAAGCGGGCTGCGTAAGGGTGTATGTGTAGTTGACGCGGGCCGTGACAGTTCATAACACGCGATTACACCAGAGGCTGACACGTGTCGACATCGTGGCGGACCTACTAGCTGACCCAGCTAAGCTATAGTGTTGACCGATGTTGACGCGGGCCGTGTAAGGGTCCCTTGTCTTTTACGCGGGCCGCGACAGGACTCAATTACACAACTATAAATAGATGGCATCAGGTTTCAATTTCCGTCGCTCACATTTCAATCTCAATCTCGAATTCTGAAGTATTAAGCAAAATATTTGGGTATTATACCCCTAAATTAGCGAGGTTCTGCTCTGTTGTAAGTATTATAACCCTGGTTTCATAATAGTTACGCTGCCCGATTGATTTAGGATTCCGTAACAACTGTCGTGGTTCTGCCCGACGTAGTTGTTGGAATGCCGTCTCGGGGAGGGTATCATTAATAAATTCAAAGGGTTATGGTACTAACCAATGTACATTTGTATAAATTATAGATTATATCTAGGAAACCCTTACAAAAAGCCTAAGACAACAATGTGAGTAATCCTTCTTTTTGTGTAAACCTTTTTGTGAGTTATCCTCTTTTTGTTAATGTTTTTGGTAATGTTTTACCAAACCTTACATGTTTTACTATGAAAATTAGCAGTGATTGAGTCTTTCTAGTTCTTCAATTACTGCCGGTATGTTGGGGTTTTGTATACAAAATTTTGTACTACTTGCGAGTAGTAAGTCGGGATGACAATGCGTTACCATTGGACAATGAGTTAGCCAATGGGTAATATGACCCACAAGTCAGGATTGATAGTACCAAATGGAGTAATTGTGTAGACATAAACATTGTAATCGTCCTCGATACTGTTTAATTTGATAAAATGTTTCTTGATTAAACTGGGATTCACTCACCAGTATTTCCGACTGACAAATGTTTTTAAAACGCGTTTCAGGTAACCCAATGTGACAACCAATTATTAAAAAGCCAGCTGGAGAGCACTAAAGGCTTGGAGATAATGTGGCTATAAAAGTTACCAAATAAACGGTGTTTTAAATTAAATAAAATAGGGTTTGTCCCTATAAATGTATTGTAATAAGAAACTTGGGTTTTGCCTTTGTTATTTATTAATATGAAATATGGTGGTTTTACTCTGATAAACATTTCCTAACTACGATCCTGATGTAAATTCCGCTGCGAGACTAAACAAACTGATACCACCAAACTCTGTGATCACGTCCGCCCGTTCCCAGGGATCAAGGATCGGGGGTTGTGACAGAAGGTGGTATCAGAGCCTAGCCACTGGTCTGAGCCAAAGAAGTGTTCTGCTGACACTTAAATTTAAAATTTTGTGTTAGGAAATAAATTACGGAAATATGTGCATAACTGTAATTATGTGTTATGTGTTATTTGACTATTTGTTAGTTTTCAGTATGAGTGATCAAGGACCATCAGATCTGAACCGTCAGTTATCTGATTCCCCTAAGAGTGAAAGTACATCATCACAGCCTGCCCTTTCGGGGTTCGTTGCTGATCAGGAGGATGGAATATTTGCTTTTAGAGCTCAATCTGAAGAACCATTCCCTACTAAGAAACGAGGATGGTTCAGTAAAGAAGCTTTTGCTCGTAGAAAAAGAATGAGGAAATTGCAACAGCAAAGGGCTTTAGCAGCTATTAAGAGAGAGAGACAGATGCCCATACTCAAGAGATACTTAATAGAAGCCTAGCTAATTTCCATATCTTAGCTACAACTGCTGCTGACCCGAGTCTGGAACAACTAGTAGCCCCACAGCCACAAAACCCAGAACAACCTATGGAGATAGAAAATCAGGAAGAAGAGATGTATAATTTTAATCCAGAAGAAATCCCTAGAGTGCCTGCACCAAACCCTCTAGACCCGAATTACGACCCCTGGTGGGACAACAATAGGGATTTTGTGCAACGTTATCCTATTCAGGATTATCCACCCATACAGAACATAGAAGCTTACCCAGGTATGGACCCTTTAGATCCCTATTACCAAGATGATTATATTAGGGAAATATTAGAGGATCCTTACCAATTTCAGGAATTATCACCCCCATATCAGGAACCAGCGCCACAGATTCCAAACCAAGTCTTAGAACCTGCACCCCCAATGAGTGCAGAAAACGTTCAAGAACTTAGGAATTTCGGGGAGGAGATCTTAGAAAGCAGTGAGAGAATGCGTCAGGTGGGAGAGCGTCTCGTATGGAAATACGATGAACGCAATATGGATTTCTGGATGAATCCATATCCATGAATGTTAGAATGGAGGAAGCAGTAGTAATAATAATAAAAATAAAATAAAATATGTGTGTACGGATGCATATTATTATTTTATTTCTGTTAGTATTGTAATCTTTATTTTTGTACTAGTGTGTAATAGACGCATAAGTATATGAAAAGAGTAAGTAGCAATGATCTACGTTTTTGGCTAGATTGTGTGTCATGTGATTAATTATACTAGATATTAATTTTGATATTAATATAGGGTAAATGTTTAAAATTCAGATGGCCGACCAAGGAAATCAAGTCAATTTGGATTTTAACCCGGAAATCCAGAATGATAATATTCAGAATGACGATAATCTGAATAATGAGAACCCAAACAACAATAACAATGGAAACCAAGTGGATAATAGTGCTATCCAACATATAGTGGCACAGGGAATTATAGATGCTATGCCATTTATACTTCAAACTGTTAAGGATGCTGATAATAAAAGTAAACGACCTGTTGAACCAGAAAACAGTGTGAATACTTCAAGTGGATAATAGTAGTAAGCGACCTGTTGAACCAGAAAACAGTGTGAACAATGGACCGGTACTTCAAATGCCTATTCCCAAAAGAAGAAGAACCATGCCTTATGGTTGTTCTTATAAAGAATTCTGGTCTTGTAAACCAATGGAATTTTCGGGCAATGAAGGGGCCATTGCAACCTTACGCTGGATAGAAAAGACTGAGGCAGTCTTAAGGATAAGTAAATGTGCTGAAGAAGATAGAATATTGTTTGCTTCTAATCTGTTTAAGAATGCAGCACTAGAATGGTGGAATACTATCCTCCAAACAAAAGGAAGTGATAGAACCTATAATATGGAATGGGAAGAATTTAAGGACAAGGTAAAAAGGAAATTATGCCCACCCAATGAGAAAGAACAGATAGCAAACAAATTCCTAAATCTTAGAATGACTGGTGTAGATAGCAAAGGGTACACTAAGTTATTTTTCGAATATGCTAGGATAGTGCCAACTCTTGCATCACCAGAACCAGTGTTAATCTCTCGTTATATTTGGGGATTAATAGGGGAGATTAGACACATAGTTAAGGCAGCTAGACCGCAAACCATAGAAGAAGCGGTAGAACTAACAAATACCTTAACTGATGAGCTAGTCCGTACTAGAGAAGAAGATCAAAGGAGGAACCTAACTCAAAGGCTTACTCAAGAATTCCGTTCGGGGAATTACAATCGTAGGAATACAGGTTCTACTTCTGCACTATACTGCAAGGTCTGTAAGAAAAAGCACTCGGGAAAATGCTCCAATCTCTGCAACTATTGCAAGATGTCAGGACACAAGGAAGAAAATTGCAGGAAGAAAACCAGTAATGGATTTTGCTTCAATTATGGAGAAAAAGGTCATATCAGGCCAAACTGTCCAAAATTAGCCCCGGCTGCAAACAACAAGAATACTAAAAATGCTAGAGCATTTGTGCTAACTACAGAAGAAGCCAAGATGATCCCAGATGTCATAGCTGGTACGTTTTTAGTTAATGATGTCTTTGCTAAAGTATTATTTGACTCTGGTGCAAACCAAAGTTTTATTAATACATCGTTTTGGAAATTACTAAATCAATCATTAACTAAACTACCACATGAATGTTTAGTAGAAACAACCAACGGAGAAACCGTTAGAATTTCTGAAATCTTGCAGGGAGTAAGTATAGAAATTTCAAATCAGAAATTTATTGCAAATCTTTATCCCATGAATTTGGTAGGATTTGATGTTGTTCTAGGAATGGATTGGTTAATAACCAATAAAGCCAGTATTTTATGTGATCAAAAGTTAATTCGTGTAAATTCACAAAAAGGTAAAACGATCACAATTAAATGAGATAAGCCCTTTAGATCCACAAAATTCATCTCTGTGATGAAAACTGCAAGTTGTATAAGAAAATGTTCTATAGTGTATTTGATTTCCATAATCACTAACACTAAAGAAAAAGAACTAAAAGATATTCCAGTAGTATCTCAGTTTTCAGATGTCTTTCCAGAAGCATTGCCAGGGCAACCTCCAGACAGAGAAGTTGAATTCAGAATTCATTTGCTACCAGGAACCTCACCGATTGCCAAAGCACCCTACCGTTTGGCACCTGCAGAAAGGCAAGAATTGAAGAAACAATTAGATGAATTATTGGAAAAAGGATTCATACAGCCAAGTTCGTCGCCATGGGGAGCGCCGATATTGTTTGTTAAAAAGAAGGACGGATCAATGCGTATGTGCATTGACTACCGTGAATTAAACAAGTTCACGATTAAGAATCGGTACCCATTACCGAGAATCGATGATCTGTTTGATCAGCTGCAAGGAGCTCGATATTTCTCTAAAATCGACTTAAGGTTAGGATATCATCAATTAAAGGTACAGGAAGAGGATATTCCTAAGACCGCATTTAGAACAAGGTATGGCCATTATGAATTTACTGTCATGCCATTTGGTTTAACCAATGCCCCAGCTGCATTTATGGACATGATGAACTGAATATGTAAGCCATATTTGGATAAATTCATAATTGTTTTTATAGATGATATTCTAATTTATTCTAAGAATAAAGAGGATCATGCAAAACATTTGCACGCACTTTTAAGTTTATTAAGAAAGGAAAAGCTTTATGCTAAGTTTTCAAAGTGTGAATTTTGGTTAGAACAAGTACAATTCCTTGGACACCTAGTCAATCATGAAGGAATCCATGTAGATCCAACAAAAAGCGAGGCAATTACTAAATGGAAAACCCCTGAGTCACCAACCGAGGTTAGAAGTTTCTTAGGATTGGCTGGTTATTATAGAAGATTTATTAAAGATTTCTCTAGAATAGCCATTCCCTTAACTAAGTTAACCTGTAAATCTGTTAAGTTTGAATGGGGAATAAAACAAGAAGAAGCCTTTAGAATTCTTAAGCAAAGATTGACCCATACACCTATACTAGCATTACCAGAAGGAACTGAAGACTTTATAGTCTATTGTGATGCTTCTAGATTAGGTTATGGATGTGTGTTAATGCAACGTCAAAAGGTTATAGCTTATGCATCTAGGCAACTTAAGAATCATGAAGAGAATTATTCAACCCATGATTTAGAATTAGGAGCTATAATTTTTGCTCTTAAAATTTGGAGACATTACCTTTACGGTAGTAAGTTTACCATATTCACTGATCATAAGAGTTTAAGGTATGTTTTTGGGCAAAAGGAGTTGAATATGAGACAAAGACGCTGGATGGAATTTCTTAGTGACTATAACTGTGATATCCAGTATCATGAAGGAAAAGCAAATGTAGTGGCAGATGCTTTAAGTAGAAAGTATCATGAAAAGCCAAGAAGGGTACGTTCTCTTAAATTAAATCTGCAAGTAGATTTAAATGATCAGATAATAGAAGCACAAGAATCAGTAATCAAAGATGATTCTGAAAAATTAAAAGGTATGTTAAAGGAATTGAAACAAGGAACGGATGGAATTTGGAGATTCCATGAAAAGAGAATGTGGATACCTAAATTAGGAAATCTACGTAATCGTATATTAGAAGAAGCCCATAAGTCTAAGTATACGATACATTCAGGAAGTGATAAAATGTACCAGGATTTAAGGAAAAATTTCTGGTGGATAGGAATGAAAAAGGACGTAGCAGTCTATGTTTCTAAATGTTTAACTTGTTCACAAGTCAAAGCTGAACACCAGAAACCTTCAGGTTTGTTACAACAATTAGAAATGCCAGTTTGGAAATGGGAATTAATAACAATGGATTTTGTTACTAAATTACCCAAAACTAAGAAAGGAAATGATACAATCTGGGTGATTGTAGATAGGCTAACTAAGTCAGCTCATTTTCTACCAATGAAGGAAACAATTAGTATGGAACAATTATCTAAATTGTATGTAAATGAAATTGTTTCTTTACATGGCATTCCTTTATCAATTGTTTCTGACAGAGATAGTCGATTTACATCTCATTTCTTGTCAAGTTTCCAAAAGGCAATGGGAACCAAGATAAAGCTAAGCACGGCTTATCATCCTCAAACAGATGGACAAAGTGAAAGAACAATTAAGACAATGAAAGACATGCTTAGAGCTTGTGTAATTGACTTTGGAGGTAATTGGGACGAACACTTACCTTTAATAGAATTTTCTTATAATAATAGTTATCACACAAGTATCAATGCTTCACCATTCGAAGCACTTTATGGACGAAAGTGTCGAACCCCAGTCTGTTGGGCAGAAATTGGGGAAAAACAACTATCTGGACCTGAGATAGTACAGGAAACAACTGACAAGATTATTCAAGTCAAGGAACGACTGAAAGCAGCACGTGATCGACAAAAGAGTTATGCTGATAACCGATGCAAACCCTTAGAATTTCAAGTAGGAGATAAAGTATTGTTAAAGGTCTCTCCTTGGAAAGGAGTGGTAAGATTTATCAAACGGGGAAAGCTAAGTCCCAGGTATGTTGGACCTTTTAAGATTATTAGAAGAATAGGACCTGTAGCTTATCAATTACAATTGCCTGAGGAAATGGCAGGAATACATGATGTGTTTCATGTATCAAATCTTAAAAAGTGTTTAGCTGATGAATCATTGATAGTGCCTCTTAAGGATATAGAGGTAAATGAACAACTCAAGTTTGTAGAAAGACCTCTACAAATTGAAGACAGGAAAGTCAAGAATCTCAAGCATAAGAGATTAGTTCTAGTCAAAGTGAAGTGGGGCTCCAAAAGAGGACCTGAATATACATGGGAACTTGAGTCAGAAATGCAAAGGAAATACCCGCATTTGTTTCAGTAGATCTCGAGGACGAGCTCTAAAACAAGGTGGGGAGAATGTAACAACCCTCGGTAAAACCAACACCCTTATAATATTTCCGACCCTCTATTATATCTTAAATTGTCCCAATATGTCTTATATTATACCCTGTATGTGAAACCCGAGCCCTAGTTATTTTATAAGTATAAAATAAATCAAAAACATGAAATATAGGGTTGAGGCGGGCCGCGACATACTCTACCCTTAGCTTATGCGGGCCGTATCAAGGCTGGAGTTGACTTCGCTGACTTCTTTAGTTGAAGCGGGCCGCGTAAGGGTGTATGTGTAGTTGACGCGGGCCGCGACAGTTCATAACACGCGATTACACCAGAGGCTGACACGTGTCGACATCGTGGCGGACCTACTAGCTGACCCAGCTAAGCTATAGTGTTGACCGATGTTGACGCGGGCCGCGTAAGGGTCCCTTGTCTTTTACGCGGGCCGCGACATGACTCAATTACACAACTATAAATAGATGGCATCAGGTTTCAATTTCTGTCGCTCACATTTCAATCTCAATCTCGAATTCTGAAGTATTAAGCAAAATATTTGGGTATTATACCCCTAAATTAGCGAGGTTCTGCTCTGTTATAAGTATTATAACCCTGGTTTCATAATAGTTACGCTGCCCGATTGATTTAGGATTCCGTAACAACTGTCGTGGTTCTGCCCGACGTAGTTGTTGGAATGCCGTCTCGGGGAGGGTATCATTAATAAATTCAAAGGGTTATGGTACTAACCAATGTACATTTGTATAAATTATAGATTATATCCAGGAAACCCTTACAAAAAGCCTAAGACAGCAATGTGAGTAATCCTTCTTTTTGTGTAAACCTTTTTGTGAGTTATCCTCTTTTTGTTAATGTTTTTGGTAATGTTTTACCAAACCTTAAATGTTTTACTATGAAAATTAGCAGTGATTGAGTCTTTGTAGTTCTTCAATTACTGTCGGTATGTTGGGGTTTTGTATACAAAATTTTGTACTACTTGCGAGTAGTAAGTCGGGATGACAATGCGTTACCATTGGACAATGAGTTAGCCAATGGGTAATATGACCCACAAGTCAGGATTGATAGTACCAAATGGAGTAATTGTGTAGACATAAACATTGTAATCGTCCTCGATACTGTTTAATTTGATAAAATGTTTCTTGATTAAACTGGGATTCACTCACCAGTATTTCCGACTGACAAATGTTTTTAAAACGCGTTTCAGGTAACCCAATGTGACAGCCAATTATTAAAAAGCTAGCTGGAGAGCACTAAAGGCTTGGGGATAATGTGGCTATAAAAGTTACCAAATAAACGGTGTTTTAAATTAAATAAAATAGGGTTTGTCCCTATAAATGTATTGTAATAAGAAACTTGGGTTTTGCCCTTGTTATTTATTAATATGAAATATGATGGTTTTACTCTGATAAACATTTCCTAACTACGATCCTGATGTAAATTCCGCTGCGAGACTAAACAAACTGATACCACCAAACTCTGTGATCACGTCCGCCCGTTCCCAGGGATCAAGGATCGGGGGTTGTGACACATGTGCATTGTTTAAATTATTAGATTATAACCAGGAAACCATCAGGAAAAGTCTAAACAAGCAATGTGAGTAATCTTTTTTTTAAACCATTTTGCAAACTGTTTTACAAAACCTCAATGCTTTACATTATAATTAAACAGTGATTGAGTATTTGTAATTCTAAAATTATCGTCGGTATGTTGGGGTTTTGTATACAAAATTTGTTACTACACTGTGAGTAGTAACATGACCACAAGTCGGGTTGACAGTACCGTGGGTGGTAATTAAAGTAAGAATTGGAAACAAATGTAATTGCGAGATCGCCCTCAATACTGTAAAATGATAAAACCTGTTTTGATTAAATTGAGATTCACTCACCAGTATTTCCCACTGACAAATATTTTTAAAACGTGTTTCAGGTAACAAAATGTGAAAGCCAAAATAGAAGCCACCTGGAGAGCACTGAAGGCTTGGAAAATGTGGCTATAAAAGTAACCTAATAAAGAAAGATGTTTTATTCAATAAAATAGGGTTTATCCCTATAAACATGTTGTAACAAAAACTTGGGTTTTACCCATGTGTTTATTAATATAAAAGTGTGGTGTTTTACTCTGATAAAATATTTCCTAACTACGGTCCTGATGAAAATTCCGCTGCCAAATAATGATAAACACCGATACCACCATCTTTGAGTAGGCCGCGGCCACCCGCCTCCCGAGGCAGGGGTCGGGGGTTGCGACAGAAGGTGGTATCAGAGCTTAGCCACTGATTTTAGCCAAAGAGGTGTTCTGCTGACATTGAAATTATAAATTTTGTTAGGAAATAATAAATGAAACTATGTGCATACGTGTAGATTATTATTTTGTATTATTTGACAATTTGTTAGTTTACAGTATGAGTGATCAAGGACCTTCGGACGCTTGCCATCAGTTGTCCCACTCTCCTAAGGACGAAGGAACCTCTTCGCAGTCTACCCCCTCGGGGAATTCGGCTGACGCCGAAGAAGGAATTTTCGTGTTCAAGGCACAATCTGAAGAACCATTCCCTCCCAAGAAGAGAAGATGGTTTAGCAGAGGAGCTCATGAGCGTAGAAAAATGATGAGAAAACTTCAGCAGCAGCGAGCTTTAGCAGCCGCGAATAGAGAAATGAACGCCCAAACACAGGATATGATCAATAGAAGACTGGAAAACTTCCATATACTAGTAACCACAACCGCCGACCCTAATCTAGAACAATACATAACACCTCAGCCACTGCAATTATTCCCGACACAATCCATGGAAGTAGAAATTGACCCAACTGACCAAAACCTACTACCCGATCTAGACCCAGCTGAAATCCCTAGGATACCAGCACCCCATCCTCCAGACTATGACCCGTGGTTTGATGACCACAGGGATTACCAGCAACGCTACCCAATCCCAATAGAGGAGCCTATGCAAGATCTAGTAGGACCCTACCCAGACCTTGACCCTCTAGATCCCTATTATGATAATGACCAATATATTAGGGAAATTCTAGGGAACCCGTACCCTCAGGAAGAACCCATGCCCCAGTTTCCTGACCCAATACCAATACCAATACCAACCCCAGCCCCACCCATGAATACTGAGAACATACAGGAACTCCGCACCTTTGGTGAGGAGATCCTAGAAGGAAGTAAGAGGATGAGATAGATAGGGGAACGACTCGTTTGGAAATATGACGAGCGTAACATGCAATACTGGATGCACCCCTATCAGTAGTAATAGTAGTAGTAGTAGTAGCAGTAGCAGTAGCAGTAGCAAGTAGTAGTAGTAGTAGTAGTAGTAGTAGTAGTAATAATAATAATAATATAAATATATAAATAATATAAATATATATGTGTGTATGTTTGAAAAAAAAAACATTTTTTTTTTCAAATTAGAATAGATAATCTTATAAATTACTGATGCATACTAGTATTATATTTTCATTTCCAGTTATGGTTTGTAATAGACAGAGATGCATACTATAAAACAGAGTAAAGGTCGCAATGACGACGATTTTGGATCAATGTGTTGTTGTTTGATTATTCGCATTCAATATTATTTCATGATATTAATACTTGGTAAATGTTTAAAATCCAGATGGCCGACAACGCGAATCAGGAAAACCGGAATAATGAAAACCAGATAAATAACAGTGCTATTCGACATATAGTTTCCCAAGGAATTAGAGATGCTATACCAGCTATCATTCAAAATGTTAGGGAAGCAGAAATAATAACAGTAATAGTGGAAGTAAGCGAACACATACTGAACCTGATCACAGCGTGAACAATGGACCGTTAATTCGATTGCCAATTCCAAAAAGAAGAAGAACCATGTCTTATGGTTGTTCTTACAAAGAATTCTGGTCCTGCAAACCAATTGAATTCTCGGGCAATGAAAGAGCCATTGCAGCCCTACGCTGGTTAGAAAAGACTGAGGCAATCTTAAAAATAAGCAAGTGCGCAGAAGAAGATAAAATCATGTTTGCTTCCAATTTATTTAAGAATGCAGCTCTAGAATGGTGGAACACTATCCTCCAGACTAGAGGAAGTAATAGAGTTTATAGTATGGAATGGATTGAGTTTAAGAATATGGTGGAAAGGAAATTCTGTCCTCCTAATGAAAAGGAGCAGATAGCTAACAAATTCTTAAACCTTAGAATGACTGGAGTAGACAGCAAGGGTTACACTACTACATTCTTTGAATATGCTAGAATAGTGCCAACCCTAGCATCACCAGAACCAGTGTTAATCTCCCATTACATCTGGGGATTAATTGGTAAAATTAGACATGTAGTCAAGGCAGCTAGACCACCAACTATAGAAGAAGCTGTAGAACTAGCAAACACCTTGACTGATGAACTGGTACGTACACAAGAAGAAAACCAGAGGAGAAACCTAGCTCAAAGGCTTACCTAAGAATTTCGCTACGGTAATTCCAACCGTGGGAAAAATATAGGTTCTACCTCTACACCTTACTTCAAAGCTTGTAAGAAGAAGCATTCTGGAAAATGCTCCACCCACTGCAATTTATGCAAGATACCAGGACACAAGGAAGAAGACTGCAGGAAGAAACTCAGTAATGGAGTATGCTTCAACTGTGGAGAAAAAGGACATATCAGGACGAATTGTCCAAAACTAGCTCTGGCTATGAACAACAAGACTACTAAAAATGCTAGAGCATTTGTTTTGACTGCAGAAGAAGCAAAGATGATCCCGGACATGATTGCCTGTATGTTTTTAGTTAATGATGTTTTTGCTAAAGTATTATTTGACTCTGGTGTAAACCAAAGTTTTATTAATACTTCATTTTGCAAAATTCTCAATCAACCATTAACTAAACGCCAACAAGAATGTCTAGTAGAAACAAGAAATGGAGAAACCATTAAGATTTCCGAAATCTTGCAGGGAGCAAGAATAGAAATTTTAAATCAAAAGTTTATTGCAAATCTTTACCCAATGAATCTGCCAGGATTTGATGTTGTGTTAGGAATGGATTGGTTAATAGCCAATAAAGCCATTGTTCTATGTGATCAAAAGTCAATACAAGTAAATTCACCAAAGGGTGAAAATATCACAATTAAAGGAGATAAGCCAACCAGACACACAAAATTCATCTCTGTGATGAAAACTGCAAGTTGTGCAAGAAAAGGATCAATAGTGTATATGATTTACATAATCATTAACACTAAGGGAAAATAATTAAAAGATATCCCTGTAGTATCTCAATTTCCAGATGTATTCCCAGAAGAATTACCAGGACTACCGCCACACAGGGAAGTCGAATTCAGAATTCATCTGCTACCAGGAACCGTGCCGATTGCCAAAGCACCTTACCGTTTGGCACCTGCAGAAATGCAAGAATTAAAGAAACAGTTAGACGAACTGTTAGAAAAAGCATTCATACAGCCAAGCTCATCGCCATGGGGAGCACCAATCTTGTTCGTCAAAAAGAAAGATGGATCAATGCGTATGTGCATTGATTACCGCGAATTGAATAAGGCCACGATTAAAAATCGGTACCCATTACCAAGAATCGATGATCTGTTTGATCAACTACAAGGAGCTCGATTTTTCTCAAAGATCGATTTACGCTCAGGATATCATCAATTAAAGGTACAGGAAGAGGACATTCCTAAGACCGCATTCAGAACGAGGTATGGCCATTAGGAATTTACTGTCATGCCATTTGGTTTAACCAATGCCCCAGCCGCATTTATGGACATGATGAACCGAATATGTAAGCCATATTTGGATAAATTCATAATTGTCTTTATAGATGATATTCTGATTTATTCTAAAAGTGAAAAGGAATATGCAGCGCAACTGCATACACTTTTAAATTTGCTGAGAAAAGAAAAGCTTTACGCTAAATTTTCAAAATGTGAATTCTGGTTAGAGGAGGTACAGTTTCTTGGACATTTAGTTAACCACGAAGGAATTCATGTGGATTCCACAAAGATTGAGGCAATTACTAAATGGAAAGTCCCCGAGTCACCAACAGAGGTTAGAAGTTTTCTAGGATTGGCCGGTTATTATAGAAGATTCATTCGAGATTTTTCTAGAATAGCCATTCGCTTGACTAAGCTAACCTGTAAATCTGTTAAGTTTGAATGGGGATCAAAACAAGAAGAAGCCTTTAGAATCCTTAAGCAAAGATTAACCAACGCACCCATACTAGCGTTACCAGAAGGAACTGAAGACCTTGAAGTCTAATGTGACGCTTCTAAGTTAGGTTATGGATGTGTGTTAATGCAACGCCAAAAGGTTATAGCATATGCTTCTAGACAACTTAAGAATCATGAAGAAAATTATACAAAACATGATTTAGAGTTAGGAGCTATAATTTTTGCCCTTAAGATTTGGAGACACTATTTATATGGAAATAAATTTGTTGTCTTCACGGATCATAAGAGTTTAAGGTACATTTTTGGGCAAAAAGAACTGAATATGAGACAGAGACGCTGGATGGAATTTATTAGTGATTATGATTGCAATATCCAGCATCATGAAGGAAAGGCTAACGTAGTTGCTGATGCTTTAAGTCGAAAGTACCACGAAAAGCCAAAAAGAGTACGTTCTCTTAAATTAAATCTACAAGTAGATTTAAATGACCAGATTAGAGAATCACAGGAATCAATTATCAAGGATGATACTAAGAAATTGAAATGAATGATTAAAGAATTAAAAGAAGGAACAAATGGAATTTGGAGATTCCATAAGAAAAGGATGTGGATACCTAAATTAGGAAACCTACGCCACCGAATATTAGAAGAAGCCCATAAGTCTAAGTATATGATACATCCTGGAAGTGATAAGATGTATCAAGATTTAAGAAAGAATTTCTGGTGGATAGGAATTAAAAAGGATATAGCAGCTTATGTTGCTAAGTGTCTAACATGTTCATAGGTCAAAGCTGAACATCAGAAACCCTCAGGTTTGTTGTAGCAATTGGAAATGCCTGTATGGAAATGAGAATTGATAACAATGGACTTTGTTACCAAATTACCCAAGACACGAAAAGGTAATGATACAATCTGGGTGATTGTAGATAGGCTAACCAAATCTGCTCATTTCTTACCAATGAAAGAAACATTCGGTATGGAACAATTAGCCAAATTGTATGTAAATGAAATAGTTTCACTACATGGTATTCCTTTATCTATTGTTTCTGATAGAAATAGCCGTTTTACTTCTCATTTTTGGACAAGTTTCCAAAAAGCAATGAGAACCAAGCTAAATCTAAGCACCGCTTATCATCCACAAACGGATGGACAAAGTGAAAGGACAATTCAGACAATGGACGATATGCTTAGAGCTTGTGTAATTGATTTCGGAGGAAGTTGGGATGATCACTTACCATTAATAGAATTTTCTTACAATAATAGCTATCATACCAGTATCAATGCTGCACCATTCGAAGCACTTTATGGACGAAAGTGCCGAACTCCCGTCTGTTGGGCAGAAATTGGAGAAAAGCAACTATCTGGACCAGAAATAGTACAAGAAACAACGGATAAAATTTTTCAAGTCAAGGAACGACTTAAAGTAGCACGTGATCGACAAAAGAGTTATGCTGATAACAGGAGAAAGCCATTGGAATTTCAGGTAGGAGACAAGGTGTTGTTAAAAGTCTCACCTTGGAAGGGAGTTGTCAGATTCATAAAAAGGGGAAAACTAAACCCCAGGTATGTTGGACCATTTGAGATTATTAGAAGGATAGGACCTGTAGCTTATCAGCTACAACTGCCAGAGGAAATGGCAGGAATACATGATGTATTTCATGTATGTAATCTCAAAAAGTGTTTAGCCGATGAATCGTTAGTGGTACCTCTTAAGGATATAGAGGTAAATGAAAAGCTTAAGTTTGTAGAAAAGCCTCTACAAATTGAAGACAAGAAAGTCAAGAACCTTAAACACAAGAGATTGATTTTATTCAAAGTAAAATGGGATTCCAAGAGAGGACCAGAATACACTTGGGAGCTTGAATCGGAAATGCAAAGGAAATACCCACATCTGTTCCTGTAGACCTCGAGGACGAGTTCTAAAACAAGGTGGGGAGGATATAACAACCCTCCAAAATTAATTCTGACACCCCTAATATATTTACAAGATCCTTATATGTCTCAAAATACCCCCGTATACGATATTTAACCCTTAATATCTTTATATAATTAAAATAAAAATAAAAAACAAGTTTTATTAGTTTCTGGCGGGCCGCGAAGACTCTCTCCTAGTCTTACGCGGGCCGCGACAGGTCAATATCAGGGCGCACCCCTGAGCTGCCACGTGGCAGCATCGTGTCGAGACTAGTGGCCGAATCAGCCAAGCTAGGGCCTACCCTAGCTAGCCTCGCGAGCCGCGAAGCCCTTGGCTGAAGCCTACGCGGGGCGTGAGAAACCTGAAATCAGGCCCTATAAATAGATGGCATCGGCTGTCAGTTGAAGTCGCTCACAATTCACTCTCTCTCGAATTTCTATAGTGTAGAAGTTATAATCGGGTGTTATACCCCCGTAATTAACGATGTTCTGCCCCGTTGTAAGTATTATAACCCTGTTACGTATTAGATACGCTGCCCAATTGATTTAGTGCTCTGTAACGGCTGTCGAGGTTCTGCCCGACGTAGTCGTTGGAGTTCTGTCTCGAGGAGGGTATTACTAATGTAAATATTGGGTTATAATACTAACGCATGTGCATTGTTTAAATTATTAGATTATAACCAGGAAACCATCTGGAAAAGTCTAAACAAGCAATGTGAGAAATCTTTTTTTTTTAAACCATTTTGAAAATTGTTTTACAAAACCTCAATGCTTTACATTATAATTAAACAGTGATTGAGTATTTGTAATTCTACAATTATCGTCGGTATGTTGGGGTTTTGTATACAAAATTTGTTACTACACTGTGAGTAGTAACATGACTACAAGTCGGGTTGACAGTACCGTGGGTGATAATTAAAGTAAGAATTGGAAACAAATGTAATTGCAAGATCGCCCTTAATACTGTAAAATGATAAAACCTGTTTTGATGAAATTGGGAGTCACTCACCAGTATTTCCCACTGACAAATGTTTTTAAAATGCGTTTCAGGTAACAAAATGTGAAAGCCAAAATAGAAGCCAGCTGGAGAGCACTGAAGGCTTGGAAAATGTGGCTATAAAAGTTACTTAATAAAGAAAGATGTTTTATTCAATAAAATAGGGTTTATCCCTATAAACATGTTGTAACAGAAACTTGGGTTTTACCCATGTGTTTATTAATATAAAAGTGTGGTGTTTTACTCTGATAAAATATTTCCTAACTATGGTCCTGATGAAAATTCCGCTGCCAAATAATGATAAACACCGATACCACCATCTCTGAGTAGGCCGCGGCCGCCTGCCTCCCGAGGCAGGGGTCGGGGGTTGCGACACTGTCACACCCTCAAAATCCACATGCGAAGTACTACCGCGAGGCGTGTGACTGACCAGGGTCCAGCCACTAATTATTTTGAACGGTTTAGTTATTATTACAAATAATGGTATAATTAGCGGCCAATTTAAATTTTTCAAGACATGGTTTAAGTTTGCAGCGGAGAGGAAAGAAGTACATATCGTAATTTAAAACCACAAGTTTATTAGTTATGAACTTACAAACCACGCACTCCATCCGATTGCAATGTCCGTCTTAACAATATTGAGCAACCTGCAAAGCATGCAGTAGGGTATCAACATAATGTTGGCGAGTCCACGAGTTGTCCAGTTTTAATTACCAAAAACTTGTTTCACCAGTTAATTTATCCGTTTATACATGCCATGGGGAGCTACCCCATAAGTAAGCTACTAAACTGTTTTTACAATACCGAATACTTACTTAACCGTACGTTTCCGCAGTGCCCCGTTTGTCAATGTTCTATCATCATTGACGGTTTGCCTGAGTACATTAGTTCACTCCCGTTCCCAGTAACAAGGGTCGGTGTGAGGCTGGTTAGACCTAAATAGTGCTATCAACTAATAACCCGTTCGCCAGGCCCCGACGACTAATCGGTATTAAATGGTAGGGACTTGAGTGATAGAGTTTCGTTTAGTGTTGCTCGTTGCATTCCGTATAAACAGTAATTAACTAAGAGTCCCATTTAAGGGGAGAAAAGTAGGTTTGTATCCCTTACGAGGGGATAGCGTTGTTTAAGTTTCCGTTTCCCAAACCACCGGGAACACATGCTTTAATAGTTGTGAACTCACCTTTGCTTTGCTCGGTTGATAATTTACTTGTGTTATGTTGGTCAACCATACCCTATTATGGTTATTAATATTCGTTAGGTTCGTATGCAAGTAATGTCACGCATAATCCTACACGTGTCTAACACGCAGCACGTAAGTCATACTAGCATATATGTTATTGGGCCTATACTAGCATATAAACAGTTAAACAGTAACAGTTAACACATTAACAGTAGCACACAGTCCAAAACATCAGTTTATGCGGCCCAATAAATAAGCAAGGAAACCCAGTTGAAACCGGGTGGTCTCGACTCGAGAATGAGAGGTCTCGAGTCGCAACCACGAGTTCCCGAGTCAAGGCCAAATGGTCTCGAGTTATGCATAACTGAGTCGCAACCATGAGGTTCTCGAGTCAGGCTTGAGTCGAGATCAGGAGATCTCGAGTCGCAACCTACCCGATCTCGAGTCCCCTGTTGTTTGTCTGGTTTCGAATGGTCACTAAGTGGTCTCGAGTCGAAACCGTTTGATCTCGACTCGCAACCGCTATGGGAATCTTTCTAGAACCTTATCCATTTTGAACAAGCCAATCATCTTTTCTTAACATGCTTTCATATACCGTACAATTACCAAAATGGATCAACTCAATAATTTCAAATATTTTCATATCATTCAAGCAGTTCATCAGTGGGGTTTTTCTAATATTTTATCAAAACATAACAATGTCCATTACTGTTTCATCAACCCACCTAAACACATTATAATATTACCAAACAGTCAATACCATTCATCCTAAATCTTGTTTGTATCCTACCAACACTTTATCATGACCCGAATTTCACCAAACAGCCATAATGCACAAGATTACTATTTCAACAATTTGCATATTATCACAAAAGGAAAAGCATCATATTTCAGACATCAAGTAATAACCAGTGCCAATCAATCATCAAATCCTCGCTCAAATCACACCACATTCATATTTTTGAGCAAATCAAACAGTAACAGTTGTTCTAGTAGTTGTAACAATTTTTGGAACCATTTTGTGCACATAATCACTACGAGCAGCCAACCAAGATTAAGACACAAAATAAAAGAAAACTGACCAAGGGTTTTAAACGGATGGTTGTGGGTGTGACCCGAGACCCGGACTTCCCTCGAACCGAACCACGGCTGACCCTAACCAGACTCGAGCCAAATAGAGCACCTCTTGAATCTAACCCGAGCCTGCTGTACTTGAACCTGATACGCAACCGGACTGAAGCTGAGAAAATCCAAGACCCAAATCTGATGCGCGTCCCAACTATAACCAACCACCATGCTGTTGGGTTTTCTGACGTGGCTCCGGCGGCGGACGCCCCCGTCGACCACCACCAACGACATCGTCATCTTCAGCAACAGGAGACCATCCTTCTCATTGACAACAGTACATCACCCTCGTCATTTTATCTGGAAATCTGTGGATGTTGCTGCTGAAACTAGTGCGCCGCTGCTGTAACAGGTAACCGGGTACCTCCACCGGCTCGTCGTCGGCCTCCGCCATCTCTATCTCTCTCTGAACAGTCTCCCCCTCTTCGAAATCAAATGGTTTCAGTTTATTGTTTGTGCTCAATGAAAGTTGCAGAGGGGAAAACGAGGTTTGTAGGGTATTTATGAAGAAAGTGGGTGTTGTGGGTGACCAGGGAACCAACGTCGCCGGAGATCGGTTCCGGTCGCCGGCAGTCTCTAGTCGCATAAGGGTGATGTGCAGCTGGAATGTTATAAGGGTTTAGGGTTTTTAAAATGAGGGGGTGTGGTGTTTAAGACAATTATATAGGGTAGGGTTTAGGTGAATTGGTTGGGCTTGGGCTCGGGCTCGTGCGCATGGATCCGAAAGATACCGTGTGTCTTATCTAACGAACTAGCCCGTTTAATTGATAATTAAATTTAACGAAAATTGTATATATATATATAAAGTGAATATGTTCGACTCGGGTTTAAATGGTTGGTTCCTCATGTCGCGCGTTATTATTATTTGATAAATAAATAATAATAATAATAATAATAATAATAATAATATCACTAAAATACCCTTCTCTCGACGAAGAGAGTACGGGTTGTCACATTCTCCCCATGTTACAGGAATTTCGTCATCGAAATTTAAATAACAGTCATACACTATGCTCTATATGCATATATAGACTCCATTACCATACGTAGATACAAGCAGTTTCACAAAAGTCCAAAAAAAAAAAAGCGAACATGCAAACCACACAACACATACAGTCACGTAGTACGCAAAATCACATAGTATTAGATTCACAGAGTTGTACGTATCTCACACAGTACGAATTTTTCACAAACTTAACTATAACATCCAAGAAATGTACAGGAAAGCCCGAAGTGTCACATTATCCCCACGTTTAAGAAATTTCGTCCCGAAATTTAGCACGCAGCCACTGACAAGCTAGTGTGTTTAAATGTTTCAACGGGGTGTCACATCATCCCTCCGTTAGTGTGGAACTTCGTTCCGAATTTCGGCTATAGCTTCAGTGCTGGGAGTCTCGTTTGCAATAAATGGGGATACTTGCGCTTCATCTGGTCTTCCCGTTCCCTGGTAAACTCTGGGTCATGGCGCGAGTTCCAACGAACTCATATGATAGGTATCTGGCTACGTTTGAGGGTTTTGACTTCTCGATTAGTGATCTCAATCGGTTCCTCAATAAAGTGAAGCTGATCGTCAGAAGTTAGCTCCTTAAAGGGAATGATGAGTGTTTCATCTGACAGACACTTTCTTCAGATTAGGCAGGTGAAAGACATTGTGTACCGCACTCAGCTCTTCAGGCAGATTTAGTCTGCAAGGCTACCTTACCGATCCTTTCGGTAACTTCGAATGGTTTAACTTATCGTGGATTAAACTTGCCCTGTCTGCCGAAATGTACCACACCCTTCCAGGGTGAAACTTTTAGTAGAACCCAGTCTCCGACTAGGAATTCTGCGTAGCTTTTCTGACGGTCACGAGCTGCCGCCATGCGTTGTCTGATCTGGGCAATCTTATGCGTTGTGTCTAGTACAAGTCTCGGGCCGGAAATTTGGCTTCTGCCCAATACAGAGGTGTCTGACATTTGCATCCGTGCAATGCCCCAAATGGTGCTGCCTGATTGCTAGCGTGGTAACTGTTGCTGGAAGAGATTTCTACAAAAGTGAAGTGTCACTCATTTTCCATAGTCGATAACACATGCTCTAAGCATGCCTTTAAGGGTTTCAGAGAGTGCGTTTGGTCTAACCATCAGTTTGCGGGTGATAAACGGTGCTCATGCCTAACTGTGAGCCAAAGGTCCTTGTTCGCAGCTAGTGACGAATCGGATGCCAAACGTGGGTTTCGATCAAAAGTGATAGAAGTTGGCACTCCGTGCCCAGCATCTACTTCTGTCAAGTAGAGGATTGCAAATTCAAAAACTTGTTGGTTTCTTTGGTCGCGTGCCGTTACTAGCAGACATTTCGTCAATGCCCTGGACAGGATAGGAAAAGATAGAAGCACTTTTTAGATCATCTTCCAATTGCTGGAGTTGCGGATATTTGAGCATCTCTCGAATGCTAGGTGATGTTCTTTCGAGTTTAAATCGAGAGGGGTTGCGTATATGGTCGAGAAATACGGGCTTTGCGACGTTAAAAGTCGTGTACTGAAAACTTAGCGCAAGGCGGTTTTGCGTCATAGAAGTACCAGAGTAGAGCATAGGGGTCGTCCTGATTCCCACTGGTTTTCGGAATAGGTTCGGGCGTCGCCGAAAGAAACAAGTGTCGAATATTGACAGGATGGAATAAATTCGAGTGTCGTAACTAGGTGTTGATCGTATCGAGTTCGAAGAACAGTGCTTGCGATACCCGTTACCCCCGGGGTATCCTTGGCTCGTTGCCCTAACAAGTAACATTCGTAGTAATTAATTCGTCCAAACGGAGATTTGTGCAGAGTAGAGTAGGATAAAGATCATGGAATCCGTGAAACATAACACGAGTAGCGAGATATTGCAAGAAGAATAGTCGCAATCGATGCGTTCAAACTTGAGGCAAAACATGAGGGCTTTGGGATCGGAAAATAAGGATTCATCTGATGTGGACGAGGTAGCTGGTCGTACACACGTTGTATGCAGTTAGAATTAAAGAACGTTGCTTGTCGATAAGGAGTGTTTCGTCGATGTGGTTAGCACCAAAAGAAGCAGCTAGAGAGGGATGGTCGTCGTGCGGGTTTGTAGGTTTTAGGATCTACAAAGATGTCTCGCAGGATGTGATTTCCTCAAACGGGTAGGAAATCAAGCTCAAGTGGAGGGTTCTAAGTCGTGCGAATGAGTTCGGAGTAGCGCTTGCGTCGTCGAGGGGGGTTTCGATATGAAACTGTGAAAACAGGTTTCGAGAAGGTATGATTGAAGTAACACGTTGTTGAATTTCAAGGGCTAAAAAGTTTGTTGACTAAAGGTCGAGTTTGTTGAATTCACCAAACTAAAGAGAGATCTGGTCAAGGTTTCTGTACGAAGAAACGTGGATGTCGTGATAAAGAAACGATAGAAGCAGGGATACCATCTTGAGCAAGAAGCGTGAATTCGTACAAAAGCTAGCGAAAGGATCCACGGAATCAGAAAAGTCGTCAAAGAATAACGATTCTGGCGAATGAAGGATAAGGTAAGCATCTAGGTCACCGTACTAGTAGGTGGGTTGAATGGCTCGTATCTTCGTCTTGCCACGCCTCCAAATACGCCGGTTTGTAAGAAAGATATCACTTTGTTGGGTTTTGGGGCGTGCTAAGGTATAAGGTTGAACTTGAATAAGGATTTACCATGTAACGAGGAATTAGGGGAAATAACTTTGTGGTCGATGGAAGGGTGATTCGATTGCTGGCACTACAATGAGAAGCATACTCCGCGTATGCTTTTTGTGTTCGAGACGTGCAAACAGGAACCCGAAAAGTGTAGACTTACTAGAATGCTTCAAGAATCCAGGTGATCAGTCGGGTGAGGGAACAAGTCTCACCACTAAAGTCGGGAAAGGAAATACGTAGGTAAAAAGGATGCGAATGGCGTCGTCATTCCTTCTAATATCCCATGATATAGGGGTGGCTCCCCTTCGTCGATTCATTCTCGTAACTTCTCTATGTGCTTCGTAGCAGGCATTTCCTGGGCAGGTCTATCGAGTGGACGTCCCTCGCGTCGATTTGCAGTCCAGGGATGGTATCAGGAAATACGTGGACGAGGGCTTGGAATAACTGGTTCCTTGCCCTTAGTGTATCGTGGTTTCGAACCAGGTGTAGGAGGACTCGCTCCTGTTTAGCACGTAGCACGCTAGCCTAGCCTTCGTATGATTAGTATTTAACACAATGGATCATACGAAGGCTAGGCTAGCTCCTGTCGCGCGTTATTATTATTTGATAAATAATAATAATAATAATAATAATAATAATAATAATAATAATAATAATATATCACTAAAATACCCTTCTCTCGACGAAGAGAGGACGGGTTGTCACATTCTCCCCATGTTACAGGAATTTCGTCCTCGAAATTTAAGTAACAGTCATACACTACGCTCTATATGCATATATAGACTCCATTACCATAAGTAGATACAAGCAGTTTCACAAAAGTCCCAAAAAAAAACGAACATGCAAACCACACAACACATACAGTCACGTAGTACGCAAAATCACATAGTATTAGATTCACAGAGTTGTACGTATCTCACACAGTACGAATTTTTCATAAACTTAACTATAACATCCAAGAAATGTACAGGAAAGCCCGAAGTGTCACAGACACTCTCCTATTAGATTCTCCACCGCCACCATCAGCCACCACCACCCTCACCACCCACCCCACCACAATCGAAACCATTTCTTTTCAAATTCCCCAATTCTCCACCACAACCCCCCCCAATTTAACCAACCAAACAATTTCGAACCATAAATTGAAACCCCGTCTGTGATTGAACCAGTCCACCCCCACCTTTCTCATATCTGCTCCGGCGCACAACCACTACTCCAGCAATTGAAAACAAAAAACGAAGGGTGTTGGTGGTAGTTGTGTGGGTGGGGGATGGTGGCAGATGGTGTGGGTGGTGGTGGGAGGTGGTTGGTTGTGACACCAGTGAAGGATGGCGTTGGCAGGTTGTTGGTGGGTTGATGGCAGGTGGGTGGCGGGTGGTGGTTGGTTGATGGTGGTGGTGGTGGTGGTCAGTTGTTGGTAGTGGGAGGTGGTGGTGGTGGGATTTGAGTGTGTGTGTGTGTGTGTGTGTGTGTGTGAGGGAGAGTGGTAAAGAGGGATAAAAAGAAAGTTGTGTATATATATATATATATATAATATTATTTTGAAATGGGTAGAAAGACGAAAATACCCTTGGGTGACCAAATTTAACAAGGAAATCTAAATGGGTTAGGGCTAAAGGACGTAACGTGCAAGATTTTGAAAAAATAAGTACAAAACTCGTCAATTTTCGCGCCAAATAGCTCCGCCCAAAAAATGGTGTTACGATAAAGGACAAAAGGTGTAATTTACCCAAATAAATATTTTATTTAAGTATTATCATTTAGCTGAATCCAATTACAGTTTTAGGCCGACCCAATTCAATAACAAATAATAGTAAAAAAACAAATAAAAATATATATAAAAACCGAAAAGCTTTTCATCGAAACCGAAAGCCGAACCGGATTCAATATGTTTGTTTTTTTGTTCAGTTTCAACTACTTGAATTTGATTCATTTTTGGTTTCACCTGAAAAAATCTTCAAATCAAATAAACCAAATCAAGTAACCTGAAAACCGGACCAATGAGCACCCTCACTCAACCTACCTAAGAATTATACGAATCTATACAACCTAATAAAAGTCATAGTTTTGGGACACGTGTCCACCATCTAGAGGCTCTATTCCTCATTTTCCCGCCAAAACTAGGATCCATTGATTTCCCTGTGGTGAAGCTCACGCGGGATCCGTTTAGATCCATTCAGGTCGACTTTATTACATACCATATATAAACAAACAAACCGGTCCTTTTGTTTCCCCATTCTTCATCTTCTCTCATACGGCAAGGTCGATTAGGGTTTTTTCTTTCTTCTTCTCATCAAACAATCCAAAATCCACTGTGCAAGTTCATAATCATCATATTCTAATTCACTGTTAATTGCTGTTAATATACTGTTTAATTTGTTGATTTGTTTATTAGATTTTGTTGGGATTGAACCCTACCAGAGGAACAGATAATGAAAGCCAAAACTGGTTCACAACAATGGATTCATAATAATCAGCTGTTTGCATTAAACTTTCCCCTTGACAGTGGTTATCTAGCAACTGACAGACTTCAAAGCACTGCTCAATAAGACAACTGTTACTAAAGTACTGATGAAGATTAAAGACTGAAGCTCAATCTACTGACGGAATCTAAGCACTTCTGAAGAGTTAAAGCACTGCCCATTCAAGGTCTGATCACCCTTTGAAGAAAGCACTGATGCTCAACATCAGTGGTTGACTACATCAGTGGAATGAAGAATCAGTGTTTATACATCAGTGCTTAGAATGTAATCAGTGTCTGTATGGTCAGTAGTTATAGATCAGTGGATAGAGTTTGTTAAGTTGTTAGATGTCGCTTTCATGGTGACGTCAGCTGAGATGCTTCAGTGGTTTGAATTGTCTATAAATGGAACAGTACCCTGCACTGTTACATTTGATTGACTGAGTGAGTTCTTCTCCTCTAGTCCAATCCTTTCATCTTGTGCAATCAACCATGAAGTATCAGGCTGAGGGGGAGTTTAGTTTGTAAGCATGCTTTGTAATCTTTTGATTTGTATTGTAATCATTCGACTCAATGAAAAGCATGTATTTATCAAAACTATTTTACTCTTTGATTGTGTTGACAAGGTTTGTTGTTCATTTTCGCTGCACTTAAACTCTGTTCATTTCTATTGATTATACAAACAAACACAATCATAAGGAGCCTCAGATCCTAACAATTGGTATCAGAGCTAGGACAGTCAAATTCGATCTAACAGTCAATTTGACATAACAGTTCAGCTAAAAAATCATTGATACTAAGGTTGATTGTATTTAGTTGAAAAACAGAGTAACGAGAAATCATGTTCAAAGTGACTACTCAAAAGCTCTGTAAAACAACCAAGATGTCATAGCACACACAAACTTCACATAACAAGTGATGTCATACATAAACCATCTACAGTTTTCAGATCTGAAAATATGTCTGATAACTATGGTAATTTTTTTTACTAAAATTGATTTCAATTGTTGTTATGAAGTTTTTGCTGTTTCCATCATGTTTGCTGCTAAGGTGTGAACCTCAGGTCAACAAAAACCTATGTTCATAAAAACATTAGTGTTTTTGTTTACATAAAAAGAGGGAAAATAAAACTTTAGTCATTTAGATCTTATGTATTGAAAAACAGGTTGAGAATCCTTCAAAAGGACCAAAATCAATTATGTTAAGAATACATTAAGAAAATCAGTAGTAAAAAATGTCCAGATCATGGGTAATGTGAAATTTGGCATAAGCATGTGCAGAAATGACAAAATCTTTCAAAACATTGCTGCAAAACGATTCTGGAATAAGTATTCCTTAAATAAATACCTCCCAGTGAGTATTTAAGTGCTTATGAACGGGAAGGGTAAAAAGGGAAGAAGAAAAATTACAAAAACTCAAAAGTGTGTTTATCTCAAAACTTTTGAAGTAAAGAGTATAAATATAAAACACTTAAGAGTACAAAAATAGGGTGGACAATGGTCATCAAGCAACTGTGTGCATTCATTGGTACAGGAAAATTCAGGTAAAAATTGTATGACCAGTGGTTAAACTTGAAAGAGGACTAAACAAGTTTTTCAACATCATCACATGGTAAAGTCTATGTCAGGACTCTCAAAACCTATGTGTACATGTCTCCTCATTTTTGCAATCAATTGACAAGGAAATGGTCTCAAACAGTGGTTATTACAATGTATTCCAAATCATTGACCATATTCCTAAAACTTGAGAATGATGTGACTATGAGTTTTAATTGGAAAATATACCAGATCCTTTTTGATGTTGTTTTCAGAATAACCTTTAATTATTTTTTTCTTGAAAAGGTTTTTCTCAATAAAACAAGATATATTATTCTTTATTTTTCTTTAGAATGATATATTTTGTACTTTTACTTGTTTTTGATAGTAAAAGTTTCAATCTCCTGTCAGGATATAAAACCTTTATTTTTGTTGGTGATATTATCCTTAAAAACAGATCAAAAGGAAATGGTACAAGTGTCAAGGTCATGTCAAACTCAAGTTTGTTTTAAACACTGATTAAAAGATTGATTGCCAACAGACCTTAAGATACTTGGGTACTCATGTTCTAATTAAAATATCATGACACAAAATGGGTAGCCTTAGTAAAAGAGTTTTAATCATCTGGGATACTAAACCGCTGTCAGGAATCTATAAAAGCTTCAAAATGTGTAATTGACATGTGGCAAAACCTTGAATGCAAATTCTCATAAAAGCTGCTGACATGTTGAACTTGACAATTTGCATCTAAAATGTATTTTGTTGAGGATAGCAATCTCGCAGACATTTCAGAATCAACATCAACAGATGTTAGAGATGATATTGTGATTTCACAAGATAAAATCATTCCTTTCATCAGAACAGCAGATGCTCAAAATACTTGTCAAAAGCTTATCCACTGATGCACTAACAGTTGATGACATACTAGCCTTTCAAATCCTTACCCTAACCACTGTTTTGTTCAAACATCTGCTACCTAAATACTGTCCACTGCTGAAAGTCAACCCCTGTTCTCTCATTTTCCTGATAAGCACTGATGCTCAAAATCAGTGTTTTATCCACTGATATGCTATCCACTGATAGTAAAAGTCACCCACTGCTCTCATATTATTACCGTTGTAACCACTGATACTTGCTTCATCAGTGGTTCTCCAAAATAACTGTCCTCCATTATTCATCTTCTCACCAGTGGTTGGCACGTGGTCAGTTCTTAGCCATCAGATCTTTGTAACCGCTGACACATCAGTATTCACTTTTTCCCTAAATAAAACCCTGATCAAAACCCCCAAACAGGGTTTTACACTGTCGAATTGAATTCCAAAATTCTCTTCTCAAAGCAGTTTCCAAACTTTCATCCCAAATCATTCTTCGCTCCTCTTCATCAAAATGACGAAATCAAAATCAAAATGATCCTCATCTTCCAAAGAGGACACTCAAATGGCCGCTGAACCCATTGAAATCCCATACAAATCTCCTCACAATTACTTGGGTATACTCACAAAACCCACTACCACCAACACTTTCGATTCCATCATCGACAACATGTCTGCATCAAAGTACAAAACTTTGTAAACCGCAGATGCTCCAATCTATCAACAAACCCAGAGCGAGTTTTGGAAAAATGCTACCTGTCACACCGCGACCACGTAAAACAACAAAACGTGGCGGAAACGTCGGGGAGTGTTGTAACAGAATCATTGTTTCACAACCATGGATCAAATAGTTTCGTTTTATTGAATTAATTGTATTACATTACATTGGAATCAGAAACATAACATAAACAAATAGACTTTCATTGTTATTAAGTCACTAAGGCCTCGTCCAATCCTATGTGAGAGTACACAAATATCATCCGTAAGCATCATCAACTATCGTACCTGAAACACATGTGAAAATACGTCAGCATAAAAATGCCGGCGAGTACATGGGTTTTGTTTGAGTGTCGGATTCATGGCTAGTTTACATATTGCAATACTTATTTAAAAACCTTGTTTTGAAAAGTATAGTATAGTATTGCGACATAATTAACCAACTCAAATCAAGTTGGTTATAATTTATAAAATCTCATAGCCATGATTCTTAACTCCAAAACATTTGTTTAGCTAAACCCAGATTGTAAATCGTTTTTGAAATAAAAACTCGAATAGTATATATATATCGTTAGAAACACCTTGTAATATAACTTTGTTTCGATAACCTTGCCCAAGTGATCTAGATAACGCAGCGATATATAATGTATTAAAAGCACTTATATATAGGAAGTACCAGCGGCGTATCCACCATGCTTTTAACACATTACACCCGCCTCGTTACCTAATCACTTCCCTAACCCAATGGTTCAAACAGATTTCAAACGGTTCATGTCAATCAAATGGTTACAAACGATTCACATAGTCACAAACGGTTCACATAATCAACGGTTACAAACGGTTCACAAAATCAATGGTTACAAACGGTTCACATAGTCAAGTGGTTACAAACGGTTACATAAATCAAACAGTTAAAAACGGTTCAAAACGAAAAACAATGCGTTCATATACTGGATAAGCATATGCAACAAAATGTAATATACGAAAAATCTATGTGCTAGCATGTTAAGTGAACATACATAGCAAAACATAATGAAATCATGTACTATATATGTACTAATGAACATAGCAAGTATATGATATAAAAACATGAAAAACATGAAAGTAACAAGTAGGCACATGTGTTCCACCGCAAAACAGTTTGAAAACAGTAAAAGAGGGGGGGCTATGTACTCACTTGAGATTGCTCAATAGTCCTAGGATAACCACCAAGCAAAGCTAGAAGATCACGGGATCAAACGGCACCTAATATAGGTAACTACGTTAATAACCGGACCTAAATCGGGAGATCGGATAGAATGAGGTTTCGTAAACCAAATGAGTGTTGGAACTCATATGATATGGTTTAACAAATCCTACATACTAAAATGAAACCTAACTTAAGTGCTTTCGACCCATTACGACCCGTTTAGGTAGCTTATGCTACTTTAACGCGTTGTTCGCGTAAAACGCGTTCAGATTGCCTAACTAGTCCTATGACAAGTAATATATGCCTTAACATGTCTAATATTGTTGTCTAATCAGTTTAGATATCAAAAGTTATGTTACATATGCTTAAAATGAATTTTGGCTCAAAAAGGGCATTTTGGTAATTTTCCTAAGGCATATAAACTACCTATCATACAACTACTTAAACGACGTGACCATAAGGTATAACCTCGGAAGGTTATTCCCTATACAACTAAAGTCACCTAATGTGTTTGGTCGGATCTTAATGATTGACCAAACGGGTCGGGTTCGAAAGTATAAGCAATTGTTTAGATCTCTTACCTTACGAACCTACATAAGCACTAAACCTAAAGTGACGAGCTAAACATGTTAAAACATGTTTAACGAGGTTTGAAAACAGGTTTGGTATAAAAAACAAACGGTTTTGATACCTAAAAGTAGTTTGGTTTCAAAATACGCAAGAATACGCATTTTGGCCGAAACTACGACTCGTCACTAAGCCTAGATAACGTGGTAATCAGTAGGTATAGTCACTAGGGACTATAACCATCGTGATTACGCTCACGTTATGAAGTTCAAACGAACTTCGAATTGACCATAAACTGGTCAATGCAGAAAGTCAAACAAAGTTTGACTTTAACACTAAAAACGCATAAAAAGAACGAAGGAATACTTACAAAGGGTCCCCGCAAGCAAATCTTGATCCAAATAGCTCAGGTATGAAGCAAAGGCTTCAACTTAGAGCACATTAGATCAGATTTGTGTGAGTTGCAACAATGAAGCTTGGGGGTATTTATAGAATTCCTTGAACCGTTAAGATCGTTTATCGAAAATCGAGCTTCAATCTCAACCATCCACTTGGGCACATGGTATAGAATACAAGGGGCACTCAAATACCAATCCATAGATTCAAGAAAAACCATTTGCAAGTGGGAAAAACAGGTAGAACAGCTGGAAACAGGCTGGAAATGATTCTGTGCAGATCTGGTGATCTCACGTGGGCCGCGTAGCCCATAGCACCAGCTTACGCGGGCCGCCTGGCCAACTATTACATAATTGCAGTTTTGGTCCCTGTACTTCAGAATCATGCATTTCGGCTCATTTTTTGGCACGTTTAAGCCCCGTTAACCTCATTTCAAGGCTCTAAAATGAAGTTAAAGTATAGGGAACTCAAAACATGCTCAAAAATATCTTGGATGTCGGTTTGTTTGGTCGTACGGTTTCGTTGTTCAGTTAATTACGACGGGAGTCGTAACGAACGCAAAAACGATCCAAATTAAGCGACGAATGGATTTTTATTATGCCAAACACTAAAATAAAATATTTTAATGCTTACATAAATTTTTGGATGTCCGGATGTATTCAGAACGTAAGATATGCGCGAAAATGCAAACTTATGCAATTTTTGACGCTTTTAGTCCCTGAATGAGCATAAAGTTTATTTTTGCGCACCAAACACCTCAAAGCCTATTTTTAAGCTATGTAAAGGATATTTAGGGCATATTTAACTTATGATCAAGTTCCGGAATGTTCAATACAGTATAAATTGGCATACTTTCACAGTTTGTCGAATTTAGTCCCTGTAAGCGAACAACCTTGATTTCGGCATACCATACCATCCAAAATTTATTTCTAAGTTATGTAAAGGTTATTTAAGGTATGTTAAGCCTATGTCACTGTTCCGGAGTGTTTGTTGCATTGAACTGGTTATATTTATGCCGCAGTGACACAGGTGTCACAGTCTCCCCTACTTTAGAAAATTTCGTCCCGAAATTTATTCGTAGGAGTCTGTTTGTGACTTTGTGTTAAATAACCATCATAGATAAGGCATAATCCTATCATTTCCTTCAAAGAACATTCTTCAGAAACAAAAATGAACTGACGGAGTCATTTTCAACAGATATTCTTCAGAAATGGAAAATGAAAAGAATAATCAAACGGATATTCATTTCCTCAATGGACATTCTTCAGAAACGAAAATGAACAAACGGTGTCATTTTCAACGGTTGCTTCCTCAGAAGCGGAAATGAAAAGGATAATCAAACGGATATTCATTTCCTCAACGGACATTCTTCAGAAACGAGAATGAACGGACGGAGTCATTTTCAACGGTTGCTTCCTCAGAAACGGAAATGAAGAGGATAATCAAACGGATATTCATTTCCTCAACGGACATTCTTCAGAAACGAGAATGAACGGACGGAGTCATTTTCAACGGTTGCTTCCTCAGAAACGGAAATGAAGAGGATAATCAAACGGATATTCATTTCCTCAACGGACATTCTTCAGAAACGAAAATGAACAGACGGAGTCATTTTCAACGGTTGCTTCCTCAGAAGCGGAAATGAAGGATTTAACAAACGGGTATTCATTTCCTCAACGGATAGTCTTCAGAAACGAAAATGAACAGACGGAGTCATTTTCAACGGTTGCTTCATCAGAGTTGGAAATGAATTAGGTTAACTCTAGATACATGACAGAACTTGCTGTGATTTCTGTGCACTAAATTCCATAATAATGTATGCATCCATAATTATGTAATTCCTTGCACAGTCCGCACAGTTTGTTTTGTAATGTTTAGGGGAAGAAAATCAAACCTGTGATGAGGGTGACTAGACTACCATAGGGTCCTTTTTAATTAGATCGACAAATGATCTCTTTAATTAGACCACCAAGGAGTCTTTTCAGCTATGTCATCACATGATATTCCTAACCAGATTTTTGGATCAATCTGTTTAACTAGACCACTCAAGGGGTCCAATTATGGAATAGTACTTTATAATCCAAGGGTCTTTACTAATACGTAGAAGCCCATTAGGGATTTAAGGTAGTACCTTTGGATATCCTACTATGAATCCCTTAAACGAAGATATGGAAGATTCTACGAGGATTTGGATAACAAAAATTTGGATCATTCAAAAACATAAAAGGGAACACATAAGCACATAATCACATAATTGTTTAATTTGACCTTTAATTTGTTATCTTTGGACGCGGATACTTAAAGCACACCAGGAATCCAATCCGTGGATTTCATTTGGCACTTTTAATCATTTTCAAGAATCTATCTATGAAGATAGGATGATCTTCCAAAAATTCGATTTTGTTTTCAAAGAAACATAATATTCGAATTAAGGTACACAACAATTTAGGATTTACGAAAATACCCTTAGGTACCCTATTTAAGGATTTATAGTGGCACTTTGGGTATTCGTCCAGAGTTGTAACTTGCGCCTTGTACTTTGTTTCCTTGGAAGAAACGGGTACTTAGGATTTTCGTGGAAAACGCAAGAGATCATAAAATGGAAGAATTTTGGGGGTAGTCTATTCTTCAAGGAAAACGCAAGCTCTGATACCAACTTTTCTGTCACACCCCGACCACGTAAAACAACAAAACATGGCGGAAACGTCGGGGAGTGTTGTAACAGAATCATTGTTTCACAACCATGGATCAAATAGTTTCGTTCTATTGAATTAATTGTATTACATTACATTGGAATCAGAAACATAACATAAACAAATAGACTTTCATTGTTATTAAGTCACTAAGGCCTCGTCCAATCCTATGTGAGAGTACACAAATATCATCAGCAAGCATCATCAACTATCGTACCTGAAACACATGTGAAAATACGTCAGCATAAAAATGCCGGCGAGTACATAGGTTTTGTTTGAGTGTCGGATTCATGGCTAGTTTACATGTTGCAATACTTATTTAAAAACCTTGTTTTGAAAAGTATAGTATTGCGACATAATTAACCAACTCAAATCAAGTTGGTTATAATTTATAAAATCTCATAGCCATGATTCTTAACTCCAAAACATTTGTTTAGTTAAACCCAGATTGTAAATCGTTTTTGAAATAAAAACTCGAGTAGTATATATATATATCGTTAGAAAAACCTTGTAATATAACTTTGTTTCGATAACCTTGCCCAAGTGATCTAGATAACGCAGCGATATATAATGTATTAAAAGCACTTATATATAGGAAGTACCAGCGGCGTATCCACCATGCTTTTAACACATTACACCCGCCTCGTTACCTAATCACTTCCCTAACCCAACGGTTCAAACAGATTTCAAACGGTTCATGTCAATCAAATGGTTACAAACGATTCACATAGTCAAGTAGTCACAAACAGTTCACATAATCAACGGTTACAAACGGTTCACAAAATCAACGGTTACAAACGGTTCACATAGTCAAGTGGTTACAAACAGTTACATAAATCAAACAGTTACAAACGGTTCAAAACGAAAAACAATGCGTTCATATACTGGATAAGCATATGCAACAAAATGTAATATACGAAAAATCTATGTTCTAGCATGTTAAGTGAACATACATAGCAAAACATAATGAAATCATGTACTATATATGTACTAATGAACATAGCAAGTATATGATATAAAAACATGAAAAACATGAAAGTAACAAGTAGGCACATGTGTTCCACCCCAAAACAGTTTGAAAACAGTAAAAGAGGGGGGGGGGGCTATGTACTCACTTGAGATTGCTCAATAGACCTAGGATAACCACCAAGCAAAGCTAGAAGATCACGGGATCAAACGACACCTAATATAGGTAACTACGTTAATAACCGGACCTAAATCGGGAGATCGGATAGAATGAGGTTTCGTAAACCAAATGAGTGTTGGAACTCATATGATATGGTTCAACAAAGCCTACATACTAAAATGAAACCTAACTTAAGTGCTTTCGACCCATTACGACCCGTTTAGGTAGCTTATGCTACTTTAACGCGTCGTTCGCGTAAAACGCGTTCAGATCGCCTAACTAGTCCTATGACAAGTAATATATGCCTTAACATGTCTAATATTGTTGTCTAATCAGTTTAGATATCCAAAGTTATGTTACATATGCTTAAAATGAATTTTGGCTCAAAAAGGGCATTTTGGTAATTTTCCTAAGGCATATAAACTACCTATCATACAACTACTTAAACGACGTGACCATAAGGTATAACCTCGGAAGGTTATTCCCTATACAACTAAGGTCACCTGATGTGTTTGGTCGGATCTTAATGATTGACCAAACGGGTCGGGTTCGAAAGTATAAGCGATTGTTTAGATCGCTTACCTTACGAACCTACATAAGCACTAAACCTAAAGTGACGAGCTAAACATGTTAAAACATGTTTAACGAGGTTAGAAAACAGGTTTGGTATCAAAACAAACAGTTTTGATACCTAAAAGTAGTTTGGTTACAAAATACGCAAGATTACACATTTTGGCCAAAACTACGACTCGTCACTAAGCCTAGATAACGTGGTAATCAGTAGGTATAGTCACTAGGGACTATAACCATCATGATTACGCTCATGTTATGAAGTTCAAACGAACTTCGCATTGACCATAAACTGGTCAATGCAGAAAGTCAAACAAAGTTTGACTTTAACGCTAAAAACGCATAAAAAGAAAGAAGGAATACTTACAAAGGGTCCCCGCATGCAAATCTTGATCCAAATAGCTCAGGTATGAAGCAAAGGCTTCAACTTAGAGCACATTATATCAGATTTGTGTGAGTTGCAACAATGAAGCTTGGGGGTATTTATAGAATTCCTTGAACCGTTAAGATCGTTTATCAAAAATCAAGCTTCAATCTCAACCATCCACTTGGGCACATGGTATAGAATACAAGGGGCACTCAAATACCAATCCATAGATTCAAGAAAAACCATTTGCAAGTGGGAAAAACAGGTAGAACAACTGGAAACAGGCTGGAAATGATTCTGCGCAGATCTGGTGATCTCACGCGGGCCGCGTAGCCCATAGCACCAGCTTACGCGGGCCGCCTGGCCAACTGTTACAGAATTACAGTTTTGGTCCCTGTACTTCAGAATCATGCATTTCGGCTCATTTTTTGGCACGTTTAAGCCCCGTTAACCTCATTTCAAGGCTCTAAAATGAAGTTAAAGTATAGGGAACTCAAAACATAATCAAAAATATCTCAGATGTCGGTTCGTTTGGTCGTACGGTTGCGTTGTTCAGTTAATTACGACGGGAGTCGTAACGAACGCAAAAACGATCCAAATTAAGCGACGAATGGATTTTTATTATGCCAAACACTAAAATAAAATATTTTAATGCTTACATAAATTTTTGGATGTCCGGATGTATTCAGAACATAAGATATGCGCGAAAATGCAAACTTATGCAATTTTTGACGCTTTTAGTCCCTGAATGAGCATAAAGTTTATTTTTGCGCACCAAACACCTCAAATCCTATTTATAAGCTATGTAAAGTATATTGAGGGCATATTTAACTTATGATCAAGTTCCAGAATGTTCGTTACAGTATAAATCGGCATACTTTCGCAGTTTGTCGAATTTAGTCCCTATAAGCGAACAACCTTGATTTCGGCATACCAAACCATCCAAAACTTATTTCTAAGTTATGTAAAGGTTATTTAAGGTATGTTAAGCCTATGTCACTATTCCAGAGTGTTTGTTGCATTGAACTGGTTATATTTATGCATCAGATCGCGTATAACCTTCCAGAAAGCGATTTAAAGCCCGAAATCGAACAAGAATTGATATGGGCAAACGATACACATATTTTTACAAATCCCAAGTATGAAACACAATATTTCATTGGTTTGGTATTTGTTTGATGGCCGCAGTGACACAGGTGTCACACTACCCTTGACAAACAAGGCGAGAATGTCATAGCCATCAACTCTTCCATACAGGGTAAAACGATTCAAATTACTCCACAATCCATCTCAGAAGTCTTTAAACTCGATGATCAGCAAGGTAAAATTTCTTTTCTTAAAAGCGAGTTGAAAACTGATTTTCTGAAAAGGGGGTATGCAGAACAAACAAAAAGAGATACCTTACAAAAAGGTCTCTTCCCTTCTGCACCTAGGTTTTTATTTCACACTCTTTTGATGTGTGTTTCAAATAAAACAACTGCTTTTAATGAAATACCATTAAAAATTCAATGCCTGGGTTATGCCATTTTACATAATGAAAATTATAACTTTTCCCAGGAGATCTTTAATGATTTGGTGAAAAATGTTGACAGCAAAGCATTTATGCTTTTTCCAAGGTTTCTAAGCTACTATTTTGAACAAAAAATTGGAAAAGAAAATGAAAATCTGCTCAAACAAGGTGTTTATTTTCAAATAAATGGTTTAACACCTGAAACATTCACTAGAATGTTAACATCTTCAAAAACAAAAGCAGAGGTGCCTGAGCAGAATTTAGCAGCTACCACTGCTCCTCAGGTATCAGCTGCTGAGCCCACTGCTCCAGGTGATCATAGCAGCACAACCACTGCTTTGAAACCCACAACTGCCATTACCAAAAAGACCAAAAAGAAAACATCCAGAAAGCCCCCCAAACCCAAAACAAAGGCAACTCTGGAAGATGAGATCCCAGAGCCACTGCCAGTGACAACACAAATGTCACCTACAACCACTGCTGCTACCTCCTCACTGCAGATGGAAGAAAGATCTCCACCTTTGCCTTAAACTCCTCCTGCATCCTCACAAAAGGATCAGGTTGTAATCACAAGGACCCCACATTATGAAGCTCTGGATTCAATTGGATCCATCTTCCTCAGTCCTGATCCCAAGGATGTCTCTTTCATCACCTATATCTTCACCCCTCACATTACCATAATCAATAATACCCTTGTTGCATGCAGTTGCTATAGCTCAGACACAAACCAGTTCCTCTCTATCACCTATCACTGAGAGTACACTCCCACAAGTGACTGGGTCTAATGCTTATACCTCTGCTATCCCAGCAACAACTGAGGAGGTTACACTGCAGGAGTTACAAGTAACTATTGACAGTAGTTCAAGTGGAGCAGCAACTACAAATGCTGGATCAACAGATCTACATTTGGCCAGTTGTTACATCAATCAGACTCCCTTGAAGGCAATTTCTTCTATAGCACCTCTGAGAACCACTAGTGAGGCTGTTTCGACCACTGGTTCTATCAAAAGATTATCAAGTGCTGAAGAAAGAAGTCCCCAGTACCAAGAACAAGGGGCATCAATGAATGATTTTTGGGCTTCGTGTCCTAAGTCACACACTGATACAACCACTGCTGGTGGGGAATCAGATGATCCCATTAACTTGGGTGATGATTTACAATATCAGGAATTAACGGGGAGAATTGACAACCTTGAAACATCTGTTGCTGAAATAAAGGATATGGTGCAACAGCTGTTAAAAGCTCAAAATGCACAATCCACTGCTGTTCCAGCTCAAGCACCTGCACAACCTGCACCTGCTGCAAATGAGCTATGGAATTTATTTCAACCCTTGCTCGAAAAACAAAGACAAATGGCAGATCAGCAACATGCAATATACGTGCAAGAACTAAGAAACATGATTGAGTCAAGGTTTAGAAACACACAAGCAGACATCAAGGCTATAAAAGCCCAAATGTTGAATACCCCTGGCACTGCTCCTTCCAATGTTCTTTTCATCGATCAAATTCCTCCAGATAATGACAAAAAGGGGGAGAAAATTAAGGAATTAAAGAAAAAGGGAATAAATGATGGCCTTTATGTTGAACTAGAAAAAGAAAAGCAGGCTTCTAAACCATATACCCAAACAACTGATGTAACTTCTGCTGTCTCAACAACTGTTGGTACATCAGTAGTTTCAGCAGTTGTTAAAACCATCATTTCAACACACACCACTACCACTGCCCTACCTTCACCTAAAATCACCTCTCCACCAGAAGCCATCACTTCAACTACATCACCACCCATCAAACCACCACCTGCTCAAAAGCAGAAGACATCTACTGACACATTAGTAGTTGTAATGACAACAGAGGTTGAAACACCAGTTGTTTCAACAGCTGTTTGCCAGCCATCCACCACTGCTCTCATCAATGTCACATCACAACCAAAACCTCCTTCACCCAAAAAGCTTTACACAAGAGAAAGGAAATTTCAAAAGAATAATGGTGATATACCAGCACCCACTCAAATATCTTCCACTAGAATTGAATCTGATGCTGAAAAATATCCACTGGAATTGGAAGTTGTAAAGGATGAAATGAAACAATTCTATACGATAGATGATCCTTGGGAAAGAAGATTTCCTTCTCTCATTGGCTTCAAGAATCCATTAAACATAAGTGAGTATCTAAAACTCAAAGCCAGGCAAGCAGATATAAGAGCTAGAATTGAGTGCAAAGATCAAGGTGATAAAGCCATTTCTGAGAGAATGGAGTTTTTACTCACTAAGGTCAAACAAATGGAAGATTATGCAAAAGACCTGAGCAAAGACATGTCAAATATGCCACCTGATGCCGCCCTACAAAAGGTAATGAGGAAGGAGTTTCTTGAATTCATCATGAAAGAAAAGTTCTATTCAGCCAAAGAGGAACAATTCAGTGAATGGCCACTTATTGCACTAAAGCATGAGGTAAACAAGATCAAGAGAATCAAGAATGATCCTAGTAAGAAAAGAACATCTCCAAACTGGAGCAAATACAAGCAGGCCATTGATAAACTTACTTCAGAATACAAAAGAAAGAAGGAGGAGTTGGTGGATGCAAAGGTGGATACTGCTAAAGCCATAGCAAAATGGACAAAACAGTATATAGATGAGGCCTATGAAAGGCTGAAAAGAAGGAAAATGACAGATTCTAATTTACCAAAGAAGCCTGAACATAAAGAGCCAATACAGGTCATTGATCCTAAATCACTGTTCACTTCAGCAGATACCTCCATTATTATGATAAACCAAGAAAAGAGGAAACTGCTGACTAATGAAGAAGAAAAGGAAAAGGAAGCTGAGTACTTTACAGAAGCCATCAAGAAAATGGCTTTAAATGAAGATAGCTCAGCAAAACTTCAAAACCTTGTCAAAAAGGTAATACACAAATCAGCATCAACAAACACTTCAGCAGA
The DNA here is from genome assembly GCA_030545235.1 of Helianthus tuberosus. Classification (NCBI taxonomy): domain Eukaryota; kingdom Viridiplantae; phylum Streptophyta; class Magnoliopsida; order Asterales; family Asteraceae; genus Helianthus; species Helianthus tuberosus. Next base: position 40,485 of record JARYGA010049884.1, read on the forward strand.
TATGATAGCCATTGAGCTAGATCAAAAGAAAAGGCAAGAGCAAATTGAACAAGAAACTGCAGAAGACATAGCTGCAGCAAATGAAATAATAAAATTGGCCTTCAAACAAATGTCATCTGAAAACTCTGAAGCAGCAAAAGTTCAGAGTACTGATCATGCTGAAAACTCTGAACTATCAAAAGCTCAGAGTATTGATTAGGCTGAAAACTCTGAACTAGCAAAAGCACAGAGTACTAATCAACAAATTTTCAGAAGGCCACAATCCCCCAACTCATCAGTTAATAAATCTCTCCCAAGAAACCCATTGGGTTCAAAAGTACTAAAATGGATGTCTGATCAAAAGACCCATGTACTGACCATGTTCAGATCCAAGGGTGAAGTACATATCAAGGAAAGAAGCACTAGGCCTGGGTGTTGAAGATCTGCAAGATCTCCTTGAACTTACACTGTGCAGGGATGAGGATGACACAAGTTCCATGGATTTTGAGTTGCAGTTTAAAGGACAAGTTAGGGAACTTCTGATAAGACAATAAAGATCCAGAATAATGAAGGGTTTTGGCATTATCTGTTCCAGGGGGAGATTGTTGGGATTGAACCCTACCAGAGGAACAGATAATGAAAGCCAAAACTGGTTCACAACAGTGGATTCATAATAATCAGCTGTTTGCATTAAACTTTCCCCTTGACAGTGGTTATCTAGCAACTGACAGACTTCAAAGCACTGCTCAATAAGACAACTGTTACTAAAGTACTGATGAAGATTAAAGACTGAAGCTCAATCTACTGACGGAATCCAAGCACTGCTGAAGAGTTAAAGCACTGCCCATTCAAGGTCTGATCACCCTTTGAAGAAAGCACTGATGCTCAACATCAGTGGTTGACTACATCAGTGGAATGAAGAATCAGTGTTTATACATCAGTGCTTAGAATGTAATCAGTGTCTGTATGGTCAGTAGTTATAGATTAGTGGATAGAGTTTGTTAGGTTGTTAGATGTCGCTTTCATGGTGACGTCAGTTGAGATGCTTCAGTGGTTTGAATTGTCTATAAATGGAACAGTACCCTATACTGTTACATTTGATTGACTGAGTGAGTTCTTCTCCTCTAGTCCAATCCTTTCATCTTGTGCAATCAACCATGAAGTATCAGGCTGAGGGGGAGTTTAGTTTGTAAGCATGCTTTGTAATCTTTTGATTTGTATTGTAATCATTTGACTCAATGAAAAGCATGTATTTATCAAAACTATTTTACTCTTTGATTGTGTTTACAAGGTTTGTTGTTCATTTCCGCTGCACTTAAACTCTGTTCATTTCTATTGATTATACAAACAAACACAATCATAAGGAGCCTCAGATCCTAACAGATTTCCTGTTTATAACATCTTCATCTCATTGTTCTTTTGTTCTTTTTTTGTTAATTTCTTATATATCATTTGATTTGGTATGTTTATGTAATCTGTGTTTGTAGGTTTTCAATATGACACATACTTCATCAAGGTAATTTAGGTTTATCGTCTTCCTGAGATTTTTCTTATATCGTTGAAGTCTTGTGGTTAATTAGTAGATTCTGTATTAGTTATGTTAATTATGTTAATTTTTAGGATTCTTAAGATTTGTTTATTAGATTTCCTGTTTATAACATAATCATCTTATTGTTATTTTTTTCCTTTTTTTTACATTTTCTTATATAACATCTGATTTGGTATGTTTATATAATCTGTATTAGTTTATCATCTGATTTGGTATGTTTATGTAATCCGTCTTTGTATTCGTTGTTTGTATATTCTTTATGCTTATCGTCTTCCTGAGATTTTTCTTATTTCGTAAAAGTCCTTTGGTTAATTTTTAGATTATGTATTCGTTATCTTAGTTTTTAGGATTTGTTTATTGGATTTCCTGTTTATAACATCTTCATCTCATTGTTCTTTTGTTCGTTTTTTGTTATTTTCTTATATATCATCTGATTTTGTATGTTTATATAATCTGTATTCGTTTATCATCTGATTTGGTATGTTTATGTAATCCGTGTTTGTATTCGTTGTCTTTATATTCTTTATGTTTATAGTCTTCCTGAGATTTTTCTTATTTCGTAAAACTCTAGTGGTTAATTTGTAGAATCTGTATTCTTTATCTTAATTTTAGGTTTTGTTTATTAGATTTCCTGTTTATAATATCTTCGTCTCATTGTTCTTTTCTTCGTTATTTGTTACTTTCTTATATAACATCTTATTTGGCATGTTTATCTAATATGTATTCGTTTATCATCTGATTTGGTATGTGTACGTAATCTGTCTTTGTATTTGTATTTGTTGTTTGTATATTATTTGTTATTCATGTATGTTTTATTCTTTACCGATAACGTGTTGTTAAGTTCAAGGTTTTGTATGTGTTCATTCGTGTTAGGGTTTATAAATTGTCTGTCTACTGATTCTTTGTTATTGTTTAACATACCTTTTGTGACATCTGTGTATTTTAATCCTTGTACTGTTCCGAACAACTTTGTATTTAATGAAATATGGTGTTTTAATTTCAATATTTGTTTAATTATTTGTGACATTAGTACGTTTTCAATCATTGTTCAATTCTGAACTCTCAAACCCGTTCTGGAAGTGAAATCGTAAACCGTTACGTGAACGTAATCAGTTTAATGCGACGTACACTCCGGAATAATAACATAAGCCAAACATACCCTAAATACCCTTTACATAACTTAGAAATAAGTTTCGAAGGATTCGATATGGCCAAAACATGTTTGTTCGAACTTAAGAACTAAGTGCGACAAAACTGCGAAACGAACGTTGGTGACCGCCCGGATAATATTTAAATCCTAAAAATATTCTGTTATGATTAAAATTTTATTTTTAATCATGTTCGTGTTGAAAAATAAATTAAAATGCTTAAAAACGTTATTTTTCAAGTTTAAGCGCGTACCGCGTGTTACTGCGTAACACAGTGTTTCTACTGCAAAACGCAGACAACGCAGCCAGTCTCGGCAACTGATATTTATTTCAGTAATATTTTGGCGAGTTTATTTTTATAGAATAATAAAAATAATTTAAAACGATATAAACCGGGATTAAAACACTAGATAAAATACCCGGTATCCAGTTAAACACCAGTTTTAGCCTACATATAATATATCTATATAAAAATGCATGTATATATGAGAGTGTGTGTAGGTGGCGGCCTAAGATGCCACCATTTTACCTCTTTCTTACACTATAACAAGTGTTGTGCATGCAATCCCATCATATCCTCCATATATTCTCTAAATCTCTACAAATCCAAGACAAAATCTTTCACCATCTAAACAATCTTCCTCTCTCTCTCTCTCCCCCATAACCGTACACACCACCACCACTCCCATTTTCAATTTTTCAATCTTGTTCTTGAAGATTTAACTCCATTCCAGGCTAGTTTCAAGTTGGTGTGAAGATCCAAAGGAGTTTCCAAGGTGTTTTCAAGTGATTTCAAGCTCCATATCATCAAAATCTCATCAAAAACTCATTTGAATCTTGAAGGTATAAAGTTTATGTTTAAATCATACACTTGATTCTTGGTTGTTCTTGATGATTGGAAGTTTCTCTTAAATCTTGGAATTTTTCACAAACTTGAAATCTAAAAAAAGAAATGGGTCTTGATACAAAATAAAAATGGAAGTATATGTGTGTGTATGTATAACCGTATGTATGTGTATGTGTATGTGTATGTATTTGAGATTTAGTTTGATTTTTGATAAATACTTGTTTAGGATGTTTGCTTGCATGAACAAGATTATGTGCCAAAATGTCAGACATATAAAGGAATGATTGAATCATGAGTTATAATTTGAAATAATGTTAGTATTTTGACATGTAAATGGCCGAAAATTTATTAGACATATTTGAGAATTTTTAAGTTGTTGCATGATCTTGAATGATAGTTAAAATGCAAGTGTTTGATGATTTGTGCATGATGTGATGAATGTTCAATCAAATCAGTAAGTAAACATGAATAAATTACATGTTTGATGCATTTAAATTCATATGAAATGATGATATGATAAGTGTGCTTTAGATACTTGTACATAAGCATGCATGTTGATTTAAAGCTCAAGAAATGATAAAACATGATTGTATGACAAAAATGTTTTAGAACAAATTATAAACACTGAAAATAACATTATTTGGTATATTATAATGGCATGAAACTTTGTCATAGGTTTGGTAGCTTCGCATGTTGTACATATAGCTTATAAATTGTAAAATATGTGAAATTTGCATGATTTATGTGGTTTATGTGAACCTGCACTATCATGAGAATAACCACTAATTTATTCAGTAAATAACATGGGTTATGTTAAAATATCAAGTCGTTACGATTTGGGATGGTTAGGGTAACGTTTGATGCAAAACTATGCGGTAAAACGGTTAAAAATCGGCTTTTTGGAGGATTTTTATAAAACTGTTTTAGATCAGTAAGTAAACTGATTTTTTTGATATAAAAATAAGTATTTTAACTTATATTAAGTTTACTTGGTGTTTGGTTAGTCATACGTGACTTCCGGCGCCCAAAAACGTTACCGAATCGCTAAAGTACGTGTTTTTCAACATACACTATAATGGGTTGTTCATGGGTAAATTTTATGTGTTACAATGTGTTATGTGTTTTATAATATGTGTATGATGACATGTTAATACTTGACAAGATTATGTGTATTACGCTATTATTAGTATGTTACATTTGAGTATATATATTACGACACGCAAATCGTAGATATATTGCTTATAACATGATGAGGGTTACCAATAAAATCGTTCAAGTCACAAAGTTTTTAAAATATATATGAACTCATATATATATATATATATATAAATACACCAATATAATAAAAATTAATAACTTTTCAAGAAATCTCAAAGTTATATGAAAATTCTAAGTATCGGAGAAACTTATGTGTTTTTGTGGGTTTTTGATTATTAAATCGTTCTTACTTAATTTAGGACGAATAAACAATTTGGGAAATTGTGTTAACACATAAAAACGCACCCAAATGTGAGTACAGAGTTCCCCTATTTTACGTTTTCAAATGTCTTGGGGTTAAGCATATGTGCATAACTTTACTTTTCGTTTTCATGACATTATACATGTTCTGTTACATATTACATATAATACATTATTTCAAAGACATTTTACTTGGCATATTGACTTAGTATGCATATTACATGGTTTTACAAAGACATTTTCATTACATTCTTACATTGAAAAAGACATTTGGTATGTTTAACGGAGTAGTACATTCATTAACATTGATCACGCCGCTCGGTAGTATGTAATAGCGCTATAGGACATGACAAATCCCGTTCCCGCTTTCTAGGAATTTCGGAAGGGGAATGACAGAATCCGAATACATTTTTGATAAGCCTTGATCCTGATAAGGGTTTATCCGATAGTCTCAAGGCTTGAGTGTATGCGATAGACAAACCACATAAATGTTCATATCGATAAAAGCAATGGTTTTCAAAACATAACTTTTGATTTTATCTTCTGGTTATCCAAAGACCTTGTTTTGTACATGACATTGGATTTCAAAAGACATTTGTTTATACTTGACATTTGACATTGTTTACACATGACATTTGACATTGGACATTGACATTTAAACAAGACATTATTTCATAGTTATTAATAAGTGATTTAAGTAACGAGACGTGTGTAATATGATAAAAGCATGGTGGATACGCCGCTGGTACTTCCTATATATAAGTGCTTTTATTGTATTGCATATCGTGGCATTATCTAAACCACTTCAACAAAGACAAGGCATGGCATATTTTATACATATTATTTTCATTTGGTTATTCAAAGCATGGTGGATACGCCGCTGGTACTTCCTATATATAAGTGCTTTTATTGTATTGCATATCGTGGCGTTATCTAAACCACTTCAACAAAGACAAGGCATGACATATTTTATACATATTATTTTCATTTGGTTATTCACTTAACCATACATCATTCTTTTATATCATTTGATTTTTCATATGATTTTATAAAAGAAAATATTTTATAAGGTTCATGACCACTTTTCATTAAACATTTCTTTTAACATTCAAGGTCATGAATCTTCAACACTAAACCTATGTTACTCACATTTATTTTTATGCTGACGTATTTACTTTCACATATGTTTTAGGAGCGAATATTTGATGTGAGCAAGCTACACTTAGGGCGACTTGGGCCTTAGCAATCTAAAATCAAGAAAGTTATCATCTTTTATGTTATGTGTTTTGTTTGTACTAAGACAATGTAATAATTTAAGCTTGTAAAACTTAACTTTAATTATCATGTGTTTTGGAACAATAATTCTGCCACACGACTCCCCGATGTTTCTGCCGCGGTTTGTTGTTTTACGCGGTCGGGGTGTGACAGAAGGGTTGGTATCAGAGCTCATGGTTATAGGGAATTAGGTTATTAGTAAAATTTTGACCTAGACTATAACCTTTCCAGGACCCTAACACAAGTTACCTTTTGTTTAGATCTTAAAACAATACCATCACCTATCCTTAGGTGATTACCAAAACAAGTACACAAATCTCAATTCCATTTGAAAATCAATCATCTATCCTTAGATGATTTATTTTTAGGCTTTACGCCTTTAAAGTTTTCAAATCTCGTCAAAGTTTGAGTCTTAATAATGTGACCACGTGCAATCCGAAAGGGTGGGTGCCTGTACCCTGAGTTTTCTGTCTAAGGCTAGAGTGTTCGTACAAATCCACATAATCGGACCAGTCACTCTTACCTGGGAACTCTTGGGGTGAGTGTCCACTTATAGGCTAAATCATGTCTTCATTATGCATTATATAGACCCATTTACTTTGATTAGTCACTGTGTGTCGTTTGATTGTTTGAAGTAACGAACAAATAACCACCTTCCTTTGTTTTGTCGATATTTTCAATACTCCTTTTGATTGTCTTATGTCAATCTCACACATTTCCTTGTGTTCCTTTTCTTTTAGATGCCTCCTCGACGTGATCAAACTCAAGACGATGCAATGGCAGCCTTGATCGCTCAGCAAATTGCTGCTGTACTCCCGAACCTAGTAACTCAGTTAAACCAAGCAAACAACAATAACAACGCACCTGTTCTGTGACACGTTAAGACTTTCAATTCGGCTAAACAACTTCAGTTTTCTGGGTCAGAAGGAGCAACTGGGCTCCTACAGTGGTTCGAGAGTCTCGAGAGTACGTTTCGTCACGTTCAATGCCCGAATGAGCGAAAGGTTGAGTTTGCGTCAATTGTGTTTCAGAAAAAGGGCGCTTACTTGGTGGAATGGTGTGATGAGGGACAGAGGTGCCAACGTGGCAATGGCTCAAACATGGGAAGAGCTTCGCGCACTTATGATGAAGGAGTTTTGTCCTCGTCATGAACTGAGGGCACTGGAAAATGAATTCCACGATCTCAAGCAAGATAGTGGAGAGCACCGTGCCTACACAAACCGATACGAAGAACTGAGCCTACTGTGTCCCACCATGGTCACGCCTTTGGACAAGGCGATTGAAAAGTACATAGATGGTCTTCCTGATCCCGTTCAGGTTATTGTCACCGGCAGCAGCCCTACCACGGTGAGACAAGCCATTGAGCTAGCTGCGACCTTGACTGAGTCTCAAGTCAAGAAGGGTAAACTCCACCGCAAGGGTGACAAGAAACCATCTAACAAGACAGAGAAGAAGAAGGGAAAGAAAGCTGAAACCTCGAAGAAATCTAGGAAGTGTAAGGCTTCCAAGAACTTTGCCGTTGTTGCATAGACCAATCAAGCTGCCCCTACCCAGCCAGCACAACTACCTGCCAAGAAACAGTATGTTGGTACTGCACCTCTTTGTAACAAGTGCAATTGTCATCATCAACCACATCTTCAGTGTCGTCTTTGCAACAACTGTGGAAGATATGGCCATTTGGCTAACACATGTCGCTCTCCTCCTGATCCGAATCAAGCGGCACAAAACCCTGCCCAACAGCCACTAAATCCTGCACGACCTCCTTTTCCGCCTGGGTCTTGCTACAATTGTGGAGATTTGACTAAGTACAGGAACAAGTGCCCGAAGTTGGATAATGCGAACCCGGCTCATGAACGAGCATACAACATCAATGCCCATGAAGCACGTGCCGACAATGAGGTGGTGAACGGTATGTTCTATGTTAACAACCAACTTGCTTCTATTCTTTTTGATTCGGGTGCCGACAAGAGTTTTTGTTATCCCTAGCTTTTGAACCTTTGCTTGCAAAGCCTATAACAAAACTAGGAAAACCCTTAACATTAGAGTTAGCCAGTGGTGAATCCCTTGTACTTGATTTCGTCATTCGAAATTGCCAGTTGAACCTTAACGATCATCTCTTTCCCATTGACCTCACGCCAATGCAACTTGGGAGTTTCGACGTTATAGTAGGGATGGATTGGTTGACCAAATACCGTGCAGAAGTGGTTTGTTTTGACAAGATTGTTCGTGTACCTCTTTCGTCTGGTGAAGTCTTAGAAGTTCGTGGAGAAAAACCCGCTAGTAGCCTTAAACTAATGTCTAGCACCCAAGCTCATAGAAATCTACGAAAGAATTATGTGGCTTTCTTGGCACGTGTCGTAGAGGAGAAAGACAGGGGTAAAACTGTACAAGACATCCCCGTCGTTCGGGATTATCCTGAGGTTTTTCCTGAAGACTTACCTGGTTTACCCCCAACACGTCAAATCGAGTTCCGTATTGACCTTGTACCTGGTGCTAACCCGATTGCCAAATCTCCATACCGTCTTGCACCATCTGAGATGCAAGAGTTATCGAAGCAGCTGCAGGAGTTATCAGACAAAGGATTTATTCGTCCAAGCTTTTCCCCTTGGGGAGCGTCTGTTCTTTTTGTAAAGAAGAAGGATGGATCTTTCCGAATGTGTATCGATTACCGTGAGCTTAACAAACTCACCATAAAAAATCGATATCCACTACCTCGCATTGATGACCTCTTTAATCAGCTTCAGGGTTCTACCTGCTTTTCGAAGATTGATCTACATTCTGGGTATCATCAGCTTCGCGTATCCGAAGAAGATATTCCCAATACTGCTTTCCGCACACGATACGGCCACTATGAGTTCACTGTTATGCCTTTCGGTTTAACGAATGCTCCTGCCGTCTTCATGGATTTAATGAATAGGGTTTGTAAGCCTTATTTAGATAAGTTCATCATCGTCTTCATCGATGACATTTTGATCTATTCCAAGACACGAGCTGACCATGAACAACATCTTCGTCTAACAATGGAGCTCCTAAAGAAGGAACAACTTTTCGCTAAATTCTTCAAGTGTGAATTTTGGCTTAAGGAAGTTCAATTTTTAGGACACATTGTCAACGAACAAGGTATACACGTAGATCCCGCCAAAATCAGTGCGATTAAGGATTGGGATATACCTACTACTCCTACCAAGGTTCGTTCATTTCTGGGTCTCGCGGGTTATTACCGCCGCTTTATTTCAAACTTCTCCAAGATTGCGGTTCCTCTCACAGCCTTAACTCAAAAGAATAAACCTTTTGAGTGGGGACCCAAACAAGAAGAAGCTTTTCAGACCTTGAAACAAAAACTCTGCGATGCTCCTGTGTTGTCTTTACCTGAGGGAAATGACGACTTTGTCGTATATTGTGACGCATCGAATCTAGGCCTTGGTTGCGTTCTCATGCAGAGAAACAAAGTCATAGCTTACGCGTCAAGACAATTGAAAATCCATGAGAAAAACTACACGACTCACGATCTTGAGTTAGGCGCTGTGGTTTTTGCTCTCAAAATTTGGAGGCACTACCTTTATGGAACAAAATTTGTGGTTTTCACTGACCACAAAAGTCTCTAACACATCTTCAGTCAGAAAGAACTAAACATGAGACAACGACGTTGGGTGGAACTTCTAAACGACTACGACTGCAATATTCGCTACCATCCTGGTAAGGCGAATGTCGTAGCCGATGCGTTAAGTTGAAAAGAAAGATTCAAGCTTCATTGTGTTCAAGTTCGATCTGATATTCAAACCCGCATTTCTCAAGCTCAACGTACTTGTGTTTCACAGAACTTGATGGGTAAGGAATTACCGTATCATCTTACGCCTCATCTTGAACTAAAGAACGATGGATTATATTATTTCATGGACCGTTTGTGGGTTCTAATTCAAGACAATCTCCGCACCTTGTTGATGGATGAAGCTCATAAGTCTTGTTATTCAATTCATCCTGGTGCAGACAAAATGTATAAGGATCTTCGAACCCAGTATTGGTGGCCGGGAATGAAGAAAGACATTGCCTTATATGTATCCAAATGCCTTACTTGTCTGAAGGTTAAGGCGGAACATCATCATCCCTCTGGATTATTGGAACAACCAGAGATACCAGTTTGGAAATGGGAAAACATTGCCATGGATCTCATTACCAAACTACCGCGCACTAATAGAGGTCATGATGCCATTTGGGTAGTAGTTGATCGTTTGACAAAATCAGCGCACTTCTTGCCAATCCGTGAGGATTTATCTGCTGACAAGCTTGCCAAGATCTACGTAGATGAGATTGTATCCCGACATGGTGTTCCCTTGAGCATCATATCTGACCGAGACGTTCGATTCTCATCTCACTTTTGGAGAACCATGCAATCTGCTATGGGAACCCAACTCAATTTGAGCACAGCTTATCATCCTCAAATGGATGGACAATCTGACAGAACAATCCAGACATTGGAGGATATGTTTAGAGCTTGTGTGATCGATTTTGGTGGTAGTTGGGATTCACATCTTCCATTGATCGAATTCTCCTACAATAATAGTTATCACTCCAGCATCAACATGGCTCCTTTCGAAGCTTTATACGGTCGACAATGTCATTCGCCGGTCTGCTGGAATGAGATTGGTGAAGCTCAGCTCACTGCACCTGAACTCATTTTAGAGACTACAGACAAAGTCAAGAAAATTCGCGACAACCTCTTAACAGCTAGAAGCTGTCAAAAGAGTTACGCGGATAGACGACGCAAGCCTTTGGAATTCCAAGTCGGTGATCTCGTCCTACTCAAGGTATCTCCTTGGAAAGGTGTAATCAGATTTGTGAAGAAAGGAAAACTTGCACCACGATATGTTGGACCATTCAAGATCGTTGAAAGAATCGGAAAAGTAGCCTACAGACTTGAGCTGCCTCCTGAACTTGGAAATGTTCATCCAACTTTCCACGTGTCCAATCTGAAAAAAGTGTTTGGCTGATGAAAACCTCCACATCCCCCTTGATGAAATTCGTGTCGACAACACGATGCACTTCGTCGAGAAACCTGTGGAAATATTGGACCATCAAGTCAAGAAGCGCAAGCGCATACGGATAGTCAAAGTTCACTGGGAATCCAAACGTGGCCCAGAGTTTACTTGGGAACGAGAGGATCAAATGAAGGCGAAATATCCACACTTTTTCCCACAAGTTTCCTCTAATTAAATTTCGGGACGAAATTTCCAAAAGTAGGGGAGACTGTGACATCTGTGTATTTTAATCCTTGTACTATTCCGAACAACTTTGTATTTAATGAAATATGGTGTTTTAATTTCAATATTTTTTTAATTATTTGTGACATTAGTACGTTTTCAATCATTGTTCAATTCCGAACTCTCAAACCTGTTCTGGAAGTGAAATCGTAAACCGTTACGTGAATGTAATCAGTTTAACGGGACGTACACTCTGGAACAATAACATAAGCCAAACATACCCTAAATACCCTTTACATAACTTAGAAATAAGTTTCAAAGGATTCGGTATGGCAAAAACATGTTTGTTCGAACTTAAGAACTAATTGCGACAAAACTGCGAAACGAACGTTGGTGACCGCCCGGATAATATTTAAATCCCAAAAATATTCTGTTTTGATTAAAATTTTATTTTTAATCATGTTCGTGTTGAAAAATAAATTAAAACGCTTAAAAACGTTATTTTTCAAGAGCGCGTACCGCGTGTTTCTGCGTAACACAGTGTTTCTATTGCAAAATGCAGACAACGCAGCCAGTCTCGGCAACTGATATTTATTTCAGTAATATTTTGGAGAGTTTATTTTTATAGAATAATAAAAATAATTTAAAACGATATAAACCGGGATTAAAACGCTAGATAAAATACCCGGTATCCAGTTAAACACCAGTTTTAGCCTATATATAATATATCTATATAAAATTGCATGTATATATGAGTGTGTGTGTAGGTGGCGGCCTAAGATGCCACCATTTTACCTCCTTCTTACACTATAACAAGTGTTGTGCATGCAATCCCATCATATCCTCCATATATTCTCTAAATCTCTACAAATCCAAGACAAAATCTTTCACCATCTAAACAATCTTCCTCTCTCTCTCTCCCCCATAACCGTACACACCACCCCCATCCCATTTTCAATTTTTCAATCTTGTTCTTGAAGATTTAACTCCATTCCAAGCTAGTTTCAAGTTGGTGTGAAGATCCAAAGGAGTTTCCAAGGTGTTTTCAAGTGATTTCAAGCTCCATATCATCAAAATCTCATCAAAAAACTCACTTGAATCTTGAAGGTATAAAGTTTATGTTTAAATCATACACTTGATTCTTGGTTGTTCTTGATGATTGGAAGTTTCTGTTGAATCTTGGAATTTTTCACAAACTTGAAATCTAAAAAAGAAATGGGTCTTGATACAAAATAAAAAGGGAAGTATATGTGTGTGTATATATAACCGTATGTATGTGTATGTATTTGAGATTTAGTTTGATTTTTGATAAATACTTGTTTAGGATGTTTGCTTGCATGAATAAGATTATGTGCCAAAATGTTAGAGATATAAAGGAATGATTGAATCATGAGTTATAATTTGAAATAATGTTAGTATTTTGACATGTAAATGGCCGAAAATTTATTAGACATATTTGAGAATTTTTAAGTTGTTGCATGATCTTGAATGATAGTTAAAATGCAAGTGTTTGATGATTTGTGCATGATGTGATGAATGTTCAATCAAATCAGTAAGTAAACATGAATAAATTACATGTTTGATGCATTTAAATTCATATGAAATGATGATATGATAAGTGTGCTTTAGATACTTGTACATAAGCATGCATGTTGATTTAAAGCTCAAGAAATGATAAAAAATGATTGTATGAAAAAAATGTTTTAGAACAGATTATAAACACTGAAAATAACATTATTTGGTATATTATAATGGCATGAAACTTTGTCATAGGTTTGGTAACTTCGCATGTTGTACATATAGCTTAGAAAGTTGTAAAATATGTGAAATTTGCATGATTTATGTGGTTTATGTGAGACCTGCACTATCATGAGTATAACCACTATTTATTCAGTAAATAACATGGGTTATGTTAAAATATCAATTCGTTACGATTTGGGATGGTTAGGGTAACGTTTGATGCAAAACTATGCGGTAAAACGGTTAAAAATCGGCTTTTCGGAGGATTTTTATAAAACTGTTTTAGATCAGTAAGTAAACTGATATTTTTGATATAAAAATAAGTATTTTAACTTATATTAAGTTTACTTGGTGTTTGGTTAGTCATACGTGACTTCCGACGCCCAAAAAC
>JARYGA010049885.1:0-26850 GCA_030545235.1 Helianthus tuberosus
GACTTGCAAATCCCACATGCCCTTGGCTGTGACTGGGATTTTGACTCATATCTGCACTTCCCGAAGTGCTATTTCTTGCAGATCTTACAATTGGGCTTATCACCCGACTGATGACCATCTTTCTTAGATCCAGAACCCTTTTTGTGGTTATTGTTTCCCGTATGTGTCACGGCCCCCGACTCGGTTTGACCCGTTTCAGGAGCCGCGGGACAGAAATTCCCGTGGTATTTATTTAACAGCGGAAGTTTCTTCAGGATCATTTTAAAAACTGAAATATTTCCCGATTATTTTATTTCACAATTCGGGATAAAACCCGGTAATTTACAATATTGAGATTTCACGAAGAAATCTTTTATTTTACAAAACATGTTTCTTTATTTTATACTGAGCCACTTCCTTAAGCTGATAGTGCTTCACGGCACTTTTTCCTGGATCACAACAGATCACCTGAAACATGTTTGAAAAAGGTTTTGTCAGCGGGAAATACTGAGTGAATCATTCTATTTACATAAAACGACCTGCTTGTTATAATTTACAGTATTAAGAGCGATTACAATGTCTCTATCTTTTAAATTAACTGATCCAGTTGTCACTTGACCGGACTTGTGACTGTGGACATATCACTTGTTGGGTCCGTTCACCCACAAGTGATAAATAATTAGTAGCTATGTGCACATCCCCCCCCCCCATACTGGCAGTAATTTCAGATTACATAGACTTAATCCCTGTAATTATAACCTTTGAAAATAAACATGCTTTTGTAAAGTAATTTGATAAAAAGAGAATGACTCACATTGCAGATTTAACAGAGCTTATTCTACTGATTAGCCTTGATAACCTAATTTAATAATAGGCACACAATTTGGTTAGTAACTTAATACAGCATTTACGATAACTCACGAGATTAAAACCTTCACAACGAATGACAAAGTGCGATACTTAAACATCCATTGATTTAACGACGAATGACAAAGCATAAACCCTAATGTGGGCAGCACTTAAACATCCATTGGATAGTTTAATCGATCGGACATTGAATCGTATCAGCGATCGAGTTATTACCCTGATTGCGGCGTCGATTAGTGCACCGTGTGTGTTAATTGTGGTAAACAGAACGTATCTCAGTACATGCAGCGAAGTTTTACGTCGTTTGAACACCAAAATTCGATTGCCAATGTCTGCTATTTATAGTTAAAATTTCACTTTGCTTACGGACCGTAAGCCTCAAATTGTTACGGTGCGTAAGGGTGCTTACGGGGCCGTAAGACTCACAATGTTACGGTCCGTAAGGGTTGAAAATAGGTTATAGGGTAGCCACGGTTGGGACTAGCTTTGCTGACTTGACTGTTTTGTAAATTCTATTTTTGACAACGAGATTTTTAGGATAATCGTAAATAGGGTTTTACCCCCCTGAGTTTTAGGGGCCCTGATCCTGATTCCGATTGTTCTGAAAATTTTAGGGTTTGTTCAGTATCACATGGGTTTCTCAATTAGGGTTTCCTATTGGCCAAATTAAAATAACAATTAGGACTTTTGATGAGAGTTGTTACATTCTCCCTACCTTAATAAAAATCTCGTCCTCGAGATTTACTGGAATAAATGAGGATACTTTCTCTTCATTTCTGATTCCAGCTCCCAAGTGTATTCAGCTCCTCTCTTTGAATTCCATTTAACTTTGACTAAAACGAGTTGTTTATGTTTAAGAAACTTGATCTTTCGATCCTCAATTTGAAGAGGTTTTTCAACAAATTTTAGCTTTTCGTTTACCTCTATATCTCGAAGAGGTACTACCAGTGATTCATCTGATAAGCATTTCTTGAGATTGGATACATGAAATACATCATGTACTCCAGATAATTCTTCTGGTAGTCGTAAACGATAAGCGACTGGTCCTATACGTTGGATCACTGAAAATGGTCCTACGTACCTTGGACTTAACTTTCCTTTCTTTCCGAATCTAACTACTCCTTTCCAAGGAGAAACTTTCAATAGTACTTTGTCTCCTACTTGAAATTCTAACGGCTTGCATCTATTGTCTGCATAACTCTTCTGGCGATCTCGAGCCGTCTTCAGTCTTTCCTTGATTTGAGTAATCTTATCAGTCGTCTCTTGCACTATTTCAGGACCTGATAATTGACTTTCTCCTATTTTTGCCCAACAGACTGGAGTTCTGCACTTTCTTCCATACAGTGCTTCAAATGGGGCGGTTTAAATACTTGAATGATAGCTATTGTTATAGGAGAATTCAATTAATGGTAAATGATCATCCCAATTTCCACCAAAATCTATTACACATGCTCGGAGCATGTCTTCTAGAGTTTGGATCGTCCTTTCACTTTGTCCGTCTGTTTGGGGATGATATGCAGTGCTCAAATTTAATCGAGTTCCCATAGCTTGTTGGAAACTTTTCCAGAAATGAGAAGTAAAACGACTATCCCTATCCGAAACAATGGAGAGTGGAACTCCATGTAGGGATACAATTTTATCTACATACAATTTAGCCAGTCTTTCCATGCTAAAGGTTTCTTTCATTGGTAGAAAGTGAGCTGATTTGGTTAATCGATCCACAATTACCCAAATCGCATCATTACCTTTTCTGGTTTTGGGTGACTTAGTAACAAAATCCATTGTTATAAGTTCCCATTTCCATACTGGCATTTCCATTTGTTGTAGTAGACCTGAAGGTTTCTGATGTTCTGCCTTAACTTGTGAACAAGTGAGACATTTAGAAACATATCGTGCTATATCCTTTTTCATTCCTATCCACCAAAAGTTCTTTCTTAAATCTTGGTACATCTTATTGTTTCCTGGGTGCATAGTATACCTAGATTTATGAGCTTCTTCTAAAATCTTAGGTCTTAAGTCTCCCTGCTTAGGTACCCAAATTCTACTTTTGTGAAATCTCCAAATTCCATCTGCTCCTTGTTCTAATTCCTTTATTCTTCCTTTCATTCCTTCAGCATCATCCTTGATTGTTGTAGTTTGAACATTTTTCAATTATTCCATTAAATCTATTTGTAGATTTAATCTGAGAGCACGAACTCGTCGTTGTTTCTCATAATACTTACGACTTAAGGCATCTGCAACTACATTTGCCTTTCCTTCATGATACTGAATATCACAGTCGTAGTCACTTAGGATTTCCATCCATCTCCTTTGCCTCATGTTTAACTCTTTTTGCCCGAATATATATCTTAAACTTTTGTGGTATGTGTAGACAGTAAATTTACTTCCGTAAAGATAATGTCTCCAAATCTTAAGGGCAAAAATTATGGCTCCTAATTCTAAATCATGAGTCGTATAGTTTTCTTCGTGCTTTTTCAATTGCCTTGAAGCATATGCAATCACCTTTTTGCGTTGCATAAGCACACATCCATATCCTAGTTTTGAAGCATCACAATATACTTCAAAATCTTCAGATCCTTCTGGTAAGGCTAAGATTGGTGCATTTGTTAATTTCTGCTTTAATATTCTAAAGGCTTTTTCCTTGCTTAGGTCCCCATTCAAACTTAATGGCTTTACAGGTTAACTTAGTTAATGGTACGGCTATCTTGGAAAAATCCTTAATAAACCGTCTATAATGCCCAGCTAAACCTATAAAACTTCTTATTTCCATTGCTGTTTGTGGAACCTTCCATTTGGTAATTGCCTCTATCTTAGCAGGATCTATGTGAATACCTTTGTGATTCACCATATGTCCTAAGAATTACACTTCCTTTAACCAAAATTCACACTTTGAGAATTTGGCATAAAGCTTTTCTTTTCTTAACAAATTTAAGAGTGCATGAAGGTGTTCACAATGCTCTGTCTGACTTTTGGAATAAATAAGTATATCGTCTATGAAAACAATTACAAATTTATCCAAATATGGTTTACAGATTCTATTCATCATGTCCATGAATGCAGTAGGTGCATTTGTTTACCCAAAGGGCATGACTGTAAACTCATAATGACCATACCTAGTTCTGAAAGCAGTTTTAGGTATGTCTTATTCTTGTAGCTTCAATTGATGATATCCGGAGCGTAAATCTATCTTAGAAAAATATCTAGCCCCCTGCAGTTGATCAAACAGATCATCAATCCTAGGTAATGGATATCGATTCTTAATTGTAACCTTATTTAATTCTCTATAATCGATACACATTCTCATTGAACCATCCTTTTTCTTTACACAAATACTGGCGCTCCCCAAGGGGATGAGCTAGGTTGTATGAAACCTTTACTTAGTAATTCATCTAATTGCTTTTTCAGTTCTAACATTTCTGTGGGTGCTAACCGATAAGGTGCCTTGGCTATCGGTGTAGTTCCTGGAATTAGATGAATCCTAAATTCTACTTTTCTATCTGGAGGTAATCCCGGTAAATCTTCTGGGAATATCTCTGGATATTCTGAGACTACAGGAATTTCCTTAAGTTCTTTACCCTTAGTACTAATGATTACTGAAATCATATATACTATTCCTTGTTTTCGTTCATAATTAGCAACTTTCATTACTGATATGAACTTCATGGGCTTACGTCGTTTATCTCCTGTAATCCTAATCACTTCTCCGGTAGGTGATTGAATTTCTATGGAATTCTGATCACACAAAATTCGAGCATGGTTGGTTACTAACCAATCCATTCCTAATACAACATCAAATTCAGCTAAATTCATCGGCAATAGTTTTGCAGAGAATTTATGTCCTAAAAGTTCTATGTTTTCTTCTTGCAAAACTTTATCTATTTTAACTGAATTTCCGTCTGCTGTTTCAACTGTAAAGATCTGCCTAATATTGGTTAAAGGTAAATTAAGAGCTTGGCAGAATGAAGTATTTATTAAACTTTGGTTTGCACCAGAGTCAAATAATACTTTGGCGTAAATGTTGTGAACTAAGAACGTACCCGCTATCACATCTGGGATGAGTTCTGCTTCTTGAGTAGTCAGCTGAAATGCCCTAGCATTCTTCTTAGTAGTTCCGTCGGTCGCCTTGGTTTTGTTGTCTGCTGTTTGATTAATTTAGGACATTCTGTTTTGAAATGTCCTGCCTCTCCACAATTGTAACAAATTATGGATTTCTTTCTGCAATTTTCTTCACGATGCCCTACAGTTTTGCAAAAATTGCAATATACTTTGCATTTTCCAAAATGTTTCTTTTTGCAATTTTGATAGAACGGCAAAGTTGAAGATTGTCCTGTTCCTCTTCTCTTGAAGCTGTTATTATTACCCATACGAAATCCTTGGGTAATTTTCTGAGCCAGTTCCTTCTTTCTGTTTTCATCTTGTGTGCGTACCAGTTCATCGGTTAGGGTATTAGCTAATTCCACAGCATCGTCAATAGTGCGAGGTCTCGCAGCTTTAACGATATTGCGGATTTCACTAATTAGTCCCCAAATGTTGCGAGAAATGAGTACCGGTTCTGGCGAAGCCAGTGTTGGTACCACTCTAGCATATTCAAAAAATGTCGAAGTATAACTGCGACAATCTACACCCATCATCCGATGATTTAGGAACTTATTTTTCATCTGTTCCTTTTCATATTCGGGACATAATTTTCTTTCTACAAAACCTTTAAATTCTTCCCAAGTCATAGCGTAAGCTATCGTTCTTCCTTTTGATTGTAACACAGTGTTCCACCATTCAAGTGCTCCTTCCTTGAAGAGATTTGATGCGTACATGACCTGATCATCTTTAGCACATTTACTTATTGCAATGACTGCTTCGGTTTTCTCTAACCAACGCAGTGATGCAGTTGCTCCTTCATTGCCTGCAAATTCAGTGGGTTTACAAGCAAGGAATTCTTTGAAAGTGCAACCAGACGTTGCAGTTTTCATTTTCTTAGGAAATGGAGCTTGATTTGGTTCCCCATTATGATTGACATGATCATTGCCTCCGTTTACACTATTACTGAAGTTATCTTCAGTAATACGTTTACTAGGAACGATGTGTTGCGGTTCGATTGGATTATTTATAGCAGCAACGAATGCTGGAATAGCATTGGCTATCCCTTGAGCAACAATATTTTCAATATCTTGTCTAGTCATATATTGATCTCCTGGATGTTGCTCTGACTGATTAACCTCATTTACTGGTTCGTTACCAATGTTTGACATCTGATAATAAATTTTATGTAAATAATTAGTATAAATATAAATATAATAAAATAGTTTGCACATAATCACATTAACATGTATAATCAAAATTATTGATTTCACAAGTTTCATTTCTATATATTATATTATGCCTTGTACACACGATTATCATACAACGTTTTATTTTTAAGTTATTACACATACTGGTTATTATGATTATTTATTAACACGTATTCCTGCAAACTCCCATTATTTGGTCAGCTAATTTCTTAAAAACGACGCTCCCTTTCGTCATACTTCCAAGTAACTCTTTCTCCCACATCCCTAATCCTATTTCCTGCATCGATTAACTCTTCGCCCCAGAGACGAAGTTCAGCCAGATTCTCCGGGCTCAAAGTTGGGTATAGTGGAGGTTCTGGGTCAACTTGTGGGAAAAAGGTATCAGGGTTGTTTAAAAGATTTTGGTATTGCCAATCAGTTGTCCACCATTCATCTAATTCTACTGGTAGTGGTTGAGGTTGGACAATAGGATCTGGAATAGCAGGTTCCAGATTGATTGGGATTGGAGCTTCTAGTGGGTAACTGAAAAGATCTTCTTCAGTAAATATAAGGTTTGGATTAGCTGCTTCAAGGTTTCCATCGGCAGGTCCGATGAGGTCACTCATTACTAATTTATGATCTAAAACTTCCCAAGGAGTCATTTTCTGTTTCTGGCTAGAACTTTCTCCGATTTCTCTTTCTGTTTGCTTAAAACTCTTTTCAGCTTCTATCTCTACTTGATTAATATTTTCCTCAATTTTTTTCCTTTATCTTTTGGTTCTGCAGTTGTAGTAATCTTTCTTGTTGCTGGCTTTTTCCTTCGTACTCGCCTCCAGCCCACAAATCTGCTTCTTTTCTTGGGTTTAGGTTTTGCCAATGGTTTAGATTGAAATTCCATGGGTTCTTCTTTATCAGCGAAGTAACCGGTGAATTCCTTGGAAACTTCTATCTTAACGGGATAGAGGTTAAGATTTTCTAAACCTTCTGATATCTCATTCATGCTGTTTAGCATATATGCAAAATACATACCAAATGTTAAAATAAAATAACAAAATTTTATAGATAATCCGTAAATATTATTGCATACAAAAAAAAAAACAACTGACAAGTAAATTATACTATGATTTACTGTAACTTATTTATTTACTAAATAAGATTTCTGGAAATAAAAGTGCTAAAACTTTTGAGTATTTAGAGATTTGCATTTTCTGCTACTGTGGCTAGCATATAAAGATTTGACCATTTCTCATCTAATTTGTCCTCCCAAGGTGATTTATTGATTAAGTCCTGGGTTTCTTGTTTAACTTTCTTTTCTCGGTTTTTCCTTATTTCCTCCTGACTTTTCCTAATAATCAGACTTCTTTTATTAGGAGAAAGTGGTTCCTCATAATGTGCCTTACGGACAAATATTCCTTCTTCAGGAATTACATAAGGTTTTGTATGGGATGAACTTCCCTTCTCGTGGAATGACCTATCTAGTTTAAGATAGATATTTGACAGCTTTTGTTTACCCATACTATAATTAACAAATAATCAATTAATAAAACACATAATCACATAATTGGCAATTAAGTATTTCTAAATACTTAATAGGCTTAACTCAGTGGCTCTGATACCACCTTATTTCTGTCACGGCCCCCGACTCGGTTTGACCCGTTTCAGGAGCCGCGGGACAGAAATTCCCGTGATATTTATTTAACAGCGGAAGTTTCTTCAGGATCATTTTAAAAACTTAAATATTTCCCGATTATTTTATTTCACAATTCGGGATAAAACCCGGTAATTTACAATATTGAGATTTCACGAAGAAATCTTTTATTTTACAAAACATGTTTCTTTATTTTATACTGAGCCACTTCCTTAAGCTGATAGTGCTTCACGACACTTTTTCCTGGATCACAACAGATCACCTGAAACATGTTTGAAAAAGGTTTTGTCAGCGGGAAATACTGAGTGAATCATTCTATTTACATAAAACGACCTGCTTGTTATAATTTACAGTATTAAGAGCGATTACAATGTCTCTATCTTTTAAATTAACTGATCCAGTTGTCACTTGACCGGACTTGTGACTGTGGACATATCACTTGTTGGGTCCGTTCACCCACAAGTGATAAATAATTAGTAGCTATGTGCACATCCCCCCACATACTGGCAGTAATTTCAGATTACATAGACTTAATCCCTGTAATTATAACCTTTGAAAATAAACATGCTTTTGTAAAGTAATTTGATAAAAAGAGAATGACTCACATTGCAGATTTAACAGAGCTTATTCTACTGATTAGCCTTGATAACCTAATTTAATAACATGCGTAAAATTTGGTTAGTAACTTAATACAGCATTTACGATAACTCACGAGATTAAAACCTTCACAACGAATGACAAAGTGCGATACTTAAACATCCATCGATTTAACGACGAATGACAAAGCATAAACCCTAATGTGGGCAGCACTTAAACATCCATTGGATAGTTTAATCGATCGGACATTGAATCGTATCAGCGATCGAGTTATTACCCTGATTGCGGCGTCGATTAGTGCACCGTGTGTGTTAATTGTGGTAAACAGAACGTATCTCAGTACATGCAGCGAAGTTTTACGTCGTTTGAACACCAAAATTCGATTGCCAATGTCTGCTATTTATAGTTAAAATTTCACTTTGCTTACGGACCGTAAGCCTCAAATTGTTACGGTGCGTAAGGGTGCTTACGGGCCGTAAGACTCACAATGTTACGGTCCGTAAGGGTTGAAAATAGGTTATAGGGTAGCCACGGTTGGGACTAGCTTTGCTGACTTGACTGTTTTGTAAGTTCTATTTTTGACAACGAGATTTTTAGGATAATCGTAAATAGGGTTTTACCCCCCTGAGTTTTAGGGGCCCTGATCCTGATTCCGATTGTTCTGAAAATTTTAGGGTTTGTTCAGTATCACTTGGGTTTCTCAATTAGCGTTTCCTATTGGCCAAATTAAAATAACAATTAGGACTTTTGATGAGAGTTGTTACATTATGTCTCTTATCCGATCGTCGTGAGCTATCATCCTCACGCTTCCTTTTCTCAGCATCAGTGTTTCTCAGCGATCTCTGCCTGACCGCGTCCAGAGTGAGAGATAATGCTATATCAGCTGCAGACCGAAAGGTAGCTGGTCTAGAGGCTTTCACACTGGCCTTAACTTTTGGGGCTAAACCCCCAATGAATCGAGCTATCCTCTTGGGTTCCGGTGTCACAAGATAAGGAACCAACCTTGACATGGTGTTGAAGCTTGTAAGGTAGGCTTGACAATCCTGGTTTTTCATAACCAGAGACAAGAAATCAGCTTCAATCTTCTCAACCTCATGCTGTGGGCAGTAGTTCTCCTTGATCAATGACACAAACTATTCCCAAGTCATATTGTACAATGGGACTTTCCCTGTAGCTTGGATCAAAACCTTCACCAAGCTAATGCCTCACCCTTGAAAGACTGAGACACGAATTTCACCACATCCTTATTAGCGCAACCACTGATATCCACCACAGTGTCCATCTCATCCAACCATGTCATGCAGTCTATAGCTCCTTTTTCCCTAGTGAAATCCCTGGGTTTGCATGAAACAAAATACTTATAGGAGCAACCCTTATCTCGGGGTTCCTGATTCGGTACGATCCTTTGAGATGGAACACTCCTTTGGGTTGATGAGTGATGGGAATTACTGTTGTGAGCAGTGTGAGTTTTAGAGGGTGGTTTAGAGTGTGGTGCAGATTGGGTCCTTACATGGGTACCACTGGATTCATGGAACTGTCTATCCAAAGCTCGAGTAATGGCATTTTCTATCATTGCCTGCAGTTCTGCACCCGCTACGTTAATTCGGGTATTATCATGATTCTCCATTGGGTGACTTTTGATCTCATCCGAGTCAGCCATGTAGTTTGAACTGTTACATAAGATATTGACAATAATTTATTTGGGAGTTTATTATGGAATTGTCTTTTATGGCAATTCATTAACCATGGTAAACATAGACCATATTTGGTTAATTTGTTAATCATATTTATTTTGGATTTTTATTATCATTTATCCTAATTATAAAACAATAACAGTATTATTAGTGGCACAAAAGGCCTAGTCACAGGGACATTCTAAATCATAAGCCATGATTTTAGAGAATCAAGGCATTAAGGTTTGAACATAGTTCTTTACCTTTTTCTGACAGGGAGTCGTAGACTACTACTGTCTTTTGTCTTATATGACAATGAGTATGGCCCGTAGGCACTACATTACCTATGGATGTTTAATATATGATCATCTTAATTGATGGTTTAAACCCATGATTTATAGATCATCAGGTTAGGATAGGAATCTTTTGAAGAATCCCATTATAAGAATGACGTGTGTGATTTTAACGAATCACGTCTGTCAGTAGCGTTAACATGTTTTCAGATGTTAACAGGGATTTGAATCTTTTTAAACAGGTCTTACCATTTTGGCCAAGTCTTTTAATGACATGCAGGCTAGGTTACACCTTTAAGATTCTTATTCAATATTTAATAGGCAGATTATTTTTTTTAAAAGGAATGATTTTTAATTTATTTATTTCATGTATAATATATTATGCATATAATGATAAAAATGAAAATTTTAAAACTTAACATTCCATTAAACATTAAAAGGAGTACACATTGCCCTAAACGGGACTTTTAATTGAAATAACTTGCCCACGCAGGAGCTAAACTGATAACACAAGTCCTCGCAGGGACTGATTACTAAGATAGGTGTCCACGCAGGGACTAAAAAGACAAGTCCACGCAGGGACTAAAGAAATACAAGTCCACGCAGGGACTAAGTACATAGATAAATGTCCACGCAGGGACTTGATTGAAATAAGGAAATACAACAATACATATAGGAATTCAATGATCCCTCTTCTTCTTTCCTTTTAACAAGCTTGCTAGGCCTTTGAGAAATCCCCGGTTGTTCCTACGTTCTTCCTGAAACTCTCGTTCCACCCTGTTTAGCCTGTGGAGGATTCCTCCTGTTCCAGTGGGGAAAACCGTGGTGGCTGCGGCTGGTGCTGAACCGGTGGTCGAGCAGGTATTTGATACCCATGAGTTGGGTATCCCACTCCCCACGGGGCTCCGTATGGTCCTTCAGGGTGAAGGGCGTTGTAGTTTGCTGCTACAGGATATGGGTCGGCTTCAGCATAGTTGTAATGAGTGTGAGCCGGCTGCTCAAATGGATCGTACGCCGTTGAACCGGCGTATGTAGGAATCGGGTTACCAAATCGCAATGGTGGCGGTGGTGGTGCAACTGGTGCAGAATTCACCTCTGAAACTGGGTTTGAAGGCCCACCCATTTGTGGATCTTCATGCAGTGGCGGATAATGACTGCCACTAGAGTGTTGGGGGGTGCTAAAGTGAAAACCCCTTTCTCGCACGGACATTCGTGCGCCTGTTCTTCTAAGCCTCGGTGGTTCTGGAGGTGCTTGATGAACTGGCGGTGGTGGTGGCGGTGGCGTGACTGCCACGAAACGCGAATCTTCGGAGGGATCCTGCTGCTGCTGCTCATGAGGCGATGAATGGTGAGAGGGTGTAAAATACCATTCATACTGGTTAAATCTCGCCTGGTAGCTGTCTGGGCCACGGTAAGGTGATCCATGGAAGGATGACCCATCAGAGATCTCGATGGGGTGAGTAGGTGTCCCAGAAGGTGGTTCAACAGGATCCGTGTCTTCATCTATATCCAATGCATGGTCTCCTGAGAAATGGTCTTCAGGTCCTAGTGGGTTAAAACCCACTGGTTATTCAATATAGTTTGCTGGGTTGAACCGGCCCTGGAAGACAGGAGTGGGGTCGCCGAAGGAATGGTGCGAAAGGGATCGCTGTAACGGCAAGAAGGAGTGGCGTGAGTCTTCGGGCTCGTTTTCTGATTGCGGCCCAAAGGAGTGACGATAAGGAGGCGTTGAGCTATACGAGGCAGATCGCCTAGCGGGCTCTGAATGGATCCTCCAGTCTCCTTGAGGACCAGCACTCATGGTAGTAGAAGGAGTTCGCCGGTGTGAAAGCCCGGCCTCGTGATCGTTGGGGGCGTGGATTGGCCCCTTCCCTCGTCCTCCTCTTCGGAACCTCGGTGGCATATTTCATGTTACAACAAATGAAAGATACAACAAAGAAATATAAAGGACAAAGTTAAAATTAAAACAATTTGGATTAGTCCTAAGTTCTTTGTCTAGACTCGAAAATTTAGGAATGTGCAATTGTGTAACTGAGATTAAACACAAAAGGCTAGTGTTTAATTCACTCAGTGTTGGCTCTGATACCAACCTCTCACATCCCGATATTTCCACGCATTACCGGTGGGCCTGGTGGGGGAGTATCGTGACGTAGTTGATATCGTTATAGTCAAACAACACAATATTTAAATGCACAGCGGAAGCAAAAGATAGATTCATTTCAACCGAATAAAATTCTAATATTAAGTATCACAAAATAGTTGAAAATAATCCACAGGATGGATCAAATAAAAAGAAACATTGTTCAACAGACTGAAATGCATCCAAGCTTGCGAGACTCTTATTGATGCTAAGGAGAAAGCCAACCTATTTCGAGTAGTACCTGCACTTAATCTTTTTCGGAAAATACGTCAGTTTACACTGGTAAATACAATCAACTGATTCATTTTGAAAAGGTTTAGAAAGTTGATTTAAATTCACGAGGCACAAAACATTTTATAACTTGGGATAATTATTTATATATATAAACTTGTAAAAGAATTACATGTTTGTTATACGTTCAGTAGCCCGGATTGACACCGGGTTAAAGATTAATAGACACACCAAATGATATAGTCCCGCGGCGGGTTATTCCCGTAACCGGCGGTTATACCTCATTATTCATATATGCACTAACGGGTGTACGCCTACACGCGCGTGCTAAGGTCGTGGCCATTTCTTGAATGATGCCAAGGATATCCGGGACATGGTCATTAACCCCCCAAAGGCTTTAAGCAAACAAAACAATTTAAACGGGTCATTTCAATAAATTAACCATCATACGATTAAAGATTCAATGCCCGACCAAGCGGTATTTTATATACCGTACCCCAAGCCCGTATAGGGAAAATAAGTTAAAAGTATTTACCTTTGCAAGTAATAATCACAACAAGCAAGTGCACGTAGCTTTTACCGGGTCTCCTATTCTGGAACGAAGGTTTATAATAACCTATTAGAATCCTAACGGGTCTTTAATTAAGCCTAAACTTAGACCGGTTAGTTTTAATGGAAGATACGGTTCGAACGCATGATTAAGCGAAGACCGGAATAGAATGTGATTTAGACCCGACAAGTTTGAAGACTTGTATAATATGGGTAAACTAAACACATTCTGGATTTTGAGATAAAAATGACAAGGTTCGACCCGTTTCGGCTAATTTATGCAAACTAGTTACATAAACCGAACCGAATGCGAATAACGCATAACGGGTAACCGAATGAGTCACGAACAGGTTTCCTAAGTTAATATGCTTTAAATATGTTGTGATATCAGTAGGATACCTTCCATTATGTCCAAAACGATTTTAATCTCAATTTAAGCCCCGTAGGGGTATTTTGGTCATTTTAAAGATTATAAAAGAGATTAAATATACTTCTGAGATACGGGTATGAAATAATTAGTAAAACAACTTAATTTAGTAGGATATATCAGTTGGTGATGAGTCTTATATGACAAAATGGTTTTAAACCCATACTATGTGTTTAATACGCGTAAAAAGCCATTTTAAGCGATTTCTGGGTTATAACTGGAAATCTGAGTTTTCTGATCAGTTTATAAAGTTCAACATACTTCATTTATCACATAAAATCAGTAGCTAAAGGTTTGGTGTCTAAATGTTATGTAAAACTCATTTTATAAGCAAAAAGGGTATAATCGGTATTTACCGAATCAAGGCAATAACCTTAGGTTATGATCAGTTTAAAAATAATTAAAATTCTTCAAAAATCCCAAAATATTATATTACATCAGTGGGTAAAAGGTTTGGTGTCAAAAATTGGGTTTATATAGGCTTTACGCTAATTATGCCGTTTAATTAACGAAAAGCTTTCTAATTACGCTATTGAGCATAACTCCTAATCTAGACCTCCAACTGATGTGTAATTTTAGGGACATGTTCATAAATCAGTAACAAAGATTATTGTCCTCTCACATTTCCAAAATTCTCGTTTTAAAATCAAATGGGCATATTGGTCAACATTAGGCATTTAACAGAAACATCGGACAATCAACGAGTTAAGTAGTATAAATGCAGAGGGTTATACTATGATACAAGCTGGTCCTAACGGAGCTCTAAGGAATTTCTAAATCCATTTAAATCGGGTCAGAACTGAAGTCAAAACAAAAGTCAAAGTTTTGCGACTTTCGGTTTCGAACCGAGCCTAAACAGAAAATTGTCGGATCAAACAAACTTAGACAAGTTCTTATACTAATTACCAGGTTATATGAGTGATAAAATAGGTTACACGTCTTCTACATTGTTAATTATACGTTAAAGCGAAAATTATGTTTCTGTTGACTTTTTATAACAAACTTTGACCCGACAAATGATCTAGTTAGAGCGGGAATCAGAGGGTGCCCTTTTAAGGGTTTATTGCCCACATAATTACCAACTTATAACTACCTTAAGTTGGACTAATCACTGGACCATTAGTGATTAATCGATAAGTCAAACCTTAATTACGACGGTTTGACTTTAAGCTAAATAACTAAGTAAAACACGATTAAGGAAGGTTAAGGAAGCTTACCAAGGTCCAATGCACGACTAATGATACTTAGGGGGTGTCGTTGTGCTCCAGAAATCTTCAGAAGTGAAGTATGGAATGAGTGATCAATAGTTACAACAATGTGGGTCTTTATATAGTGATCTTGATTGATCAAGATGGTGCCAAGCAAGTCTAGGATGGATCCTTGATCAACACAAGTGTCCCTAATGCCTAAACACATGCTAGTGCAGCCCATGGTATTGAAAACAAGTGATATAAGTCGGTTAAACGGGCTGGAAAGGCACCTGCCACATTTTTCTGCATCAGAGGACCCCTCGCGTGATGTGTAGGTCTCCTAAGGGTCCTACGCGTCTCGCGACGCCCCATCTGACCGGATTTTCAACTTTCCAAGTTTGTTGTTTTGGTCTGTTGGTGCACTACATCTGTTGATTACGTCTAGGTGTCTAGGATCAGGTCTTACGTCGTATTGTATAGCATAGGGCACGAAATACGACAAAACAGGAGTCTGTATAGGTTTTATGAGTTAGGACCGCTCATAGGGACATAGGGATGTTGGTCCGCTTATTTGTCAGTGTGGGTCGCTTATTTGTACATGTCTGGTCCGCTCATATGGACATGTGTCACATGAGCGAACCCAACAACCTATATATAGGTGTCATTAGGGCGAACCACATAAGGTGTATGTGAAATTCCACGCCGAAGCTTTGCCGATGTGAAGATTGAGCTGTAAAACGTTTCATATTAATAAAACAAGCAGTTAGGAGAAAGAACAAGCTATATCTACTTGCATTTCTTATTATTCCGCATCTGAAACGCAAGAGACAACCTCTGAACGACTCGTTCGGGTCAGCAAACGATCCTACAAGTGGTATCAGAGCTTGGGAGGAGGTTTTCTGCAGATTGTAGCTGTTTTTCATCATTTCTTCTCACTTCTACACCTTCTTTTACTGATTCGGGAAGATTTCACGGTCGGAATTCGCTCAAATTTTCACAGCTTGTGCGGAATAGTATCGAGATAAACCCTGAAAAGTTTGAAGCCAAAATTCGAAGTTTTAACGAGTCAAAACATGTTCGATATGTGGTCCGCTCGAACGTACAGTCTATAGGTCCGCTCATCAGTACAGATTTTCAGCTGGTCCGCTCAATATTTTTCTGGTTCGCTCCAAATTGGCATTTTAGTTCGCTCCAGAGTACAATCCAGGTTCGCTTATCAGGTCACATTCAGGTCCGCTCCAGTGTATATTTCTGGTCCGTTCCAAAGACAGTTATCCAAAGTGGTCCGCTCCAAAGCATCATTCTGGTTCGCTCCAAAGAACAATTCTAGTTCGCTTATTTGGATCTTTCTGATTCGCTTATTTGTTCAGAGTTGGTTCGCTCTTCTATCATTTTCCTTGAAATACGTGTTAAGTCAGTATGGATTCCGAGTTCTACAACGCATTTGCCTCATCGACTACTCCAGCCGCAATTTCTCAAGCAATGAATTTAGAAAACGAGACGGGAACGACTCAAAAGCCCCCTAAATTGATGAACATTGAGGAGTATTATGGATGGAAGGATCGGTTTGAAAACTGGGTTCAGGCAAATCATCTCAGATCATGGGAATGCATATTGAAGAAGTACACATTGCCTCGAACAGATTTGCAAGTCATCAAAGAAATATCCGAGTTCACTGATCAAGAACGAGCAATGTATAGAGCTGAGAAAATGATGATTAGTTTGTTGCAGCAGGCGATAAAAGAAGATATATTCATCCTGTTACAGCACGACAAAACTGCTAAGTCAATTTGGGATGCGCTAAAGGTCAAGTTTGAGGGAAGCGAAAACATGATCAAAAGCAAGAAAGCGTTACTAAAGAAAGAATTTGATTTGTTTAGTAGTTTGCCGGGAGAGGATACTAAAAAGCTAATCGAGAGATACTGTCATTTGGTGCGATCTTTATCTATGTTGGGTGTTGAAAAAGGTCGTGAGGAATGGGTGGATAAATTGGCGGACGCGTTACCTCAAAAGGAGTGGGGAACGTATTTGATGATCTTGAAGAATACTGGTGTGTATGATGGGTTGACAATCTCACAGTTTATAGAGAAAATTGAGAGTCAGGATCTTGAACAGCAGAAGATTGCGAGGATGAATAGTCCGAGTGGTCAACATGATGTGAAGATGTACTACAGGGGTAGTATTCCAGCTACTGAGTCTGAAAGAAGTCCGAAGATTCAAACTGCTTTCAGTGCTGGTGATTCACCTGAGAAAGCTGATCAGGGTTCGAACAAGAATAGCAGCGGGTTTTCATCGTTTCCGAGTGTGAATCCGAAAGAGACTAACATGAGTTTTCAGTCTCAGAGTACAAAAACAGGAAATGGATACGTGATTCAATGCAACATAGCTCTCAACCTTCCAGAAGGTCAAAGCTTCTCTGAAGACACTGCTAAAGACCATATGGCACTTCTGGGTTCAGTACTGTTATCCTATGAAGGTCTTGTTGCTGGTCGGATCGGCAATCCTATGCTTACCAAAGAGGATTACGATCAGATAGACGCCGAAGAGATGGAACTTATGGATATCAAATGGTGTCTCGCAAGTGTTCTTCGACGAGCTGAGAAATTCAAAACTATTACTGGGAGAAATGACTTTCTAGATGCTCATGTATCAACTTTAGGTTTTGATAAATCTAAAGTTACTTGTTTTCGATGCAGGGAGAAAGGTCATTTCAAACGGGAGTGCAAAGGAAGAGAAGCTAGCGGAGCACAGAATCCATTCGGGAAAGATGATTACTACCGCAAAGCTATCTATCAACAAGTCGGTCAATTCCAAGAACCACAAACAGCTCACGGGAGAGAGATTAAAGATCCCAAAAGAGCATGTTTGGTAGATTTCAGCTGGAGTGATTACATATCATCTGAAGGCAAAGCAGCACGCATTATCGATCAAGATGATGAGAAACTACCAGAAGGTTTCAGTTGGGATATGTTTGTGGATGAAAAAGGAGAGTTCAAAGCGTTCATTGCCAAGATCGTCCGAGAGCCAGATTTGTTTGCTACTTGGATGAGATCTATCGGGGAGAATGTGAAAAGTGAAGATGAAAAGTCTGTGTCAACCGATGAAGGGTCAGATAGTACTGATAAACTTTCAGAGAGATCTGGAGAAATTTCAGAAGGTTTAGATGAAAGTTTACAGAGTTCAGATGAAGATGTACAGAATGAGTTTGTTTCAGAAAAGGCAGTTGTTTTTGATAAAACACCGTCTGATTTTAGTAAATCAGATGATGATTCTGATAAATCTGTAAAATTTGATTATTCACCAGATCATAGCAGTAGTGATGATGAGGAAGAAAAACATATAAATGTTGCCAAATCTCATCTTTCTCCTGAAAGTTTTCATTTCTATTTTGCAGATCGTGTAGAGAAACTAAAGGAGAAAAGAGCTGCTAAAGAACAACAAACTGAATCTGATGGTGATGTTCAGAATGCTGAAAGTGTTGTTGAG
Source organism: Helianthus tuberosus (assembly GCA_030545235.1). Classification (NCBI taxonomy): domain Eukaryota; kingdom Viridiplantae; phylum Streptophyta; class Magnoliopsida; order Asterales; family Asteraceae; genus Helianthus; species Helianthus tuberosus. Next base: position 18,345 of record JARYGA010049885.1, read on the forward strand.
AAGATTACCGAGGTTGAAAAAGAAGAAGAAAAGGTGATTGAAGTAGAAAAAGTGATTGAAGTTGTGAAAACAATCGAAGTAGAAAAGATTGTTGAAGTTGTAAAGCCTTGCGAGAAGTGTTTGGAAGCATGCAAGGAATGTGCTGCAAAAGATGACATAATTGCTGAGTATGAGAAGAACAAAGAGCAGTTACTGTTCAATCTCAATTATGTGAAAGAATCTTATGATGTCTTGAACAAAACAGTAACTGGTCTTCAAAAGACAAATTCAGAAAGAGAACAAGCACTTACGATGATGAATGCTGTAATGATGACAAAGCAAAAAGCTATAAACTTTTACATCGAAGAGAGTGCTAAATGGAAGCAAGAATTGGAAACAGAGAAGATTGAAAATGAGAGAATTAGACGTTTATTACAAAGTTATTCTAGTTCTGACTATCTCATTGATCGTATTTACCCAACTGTTGCAGGTATGGAAGCTTTTCAAGACGAGAAGCCAAAGAAGGAAAAGAAAGATAGTGGTAAGAAACCGACTGTTAGATATAACAAGTGTCCGCCTCCAATTTGGGAAGGGTATTCTCCTAGAAAACCAAACGAGGAGCAACTTGAAAAAGCAGTCAATATAAAGCTAAAAACCGACACAACTGATGTTTTACCAGATAACATTGACATCACATTTACCTCGTCCGATACTGATCATGAGTCTGAGTTAATCAAAAAGGTGGTCGATCAGGTGTTGGATACTGAGGAGGAGTCCGAGTTAAAGTCTGAGTCTGGAAGGTCAAATTCGTCAGTCAACAGTCCAAAGTCGTCGGTTAAAAAGGCTTATAGTAAAGAATTTTTGTTATCAAAAGCAAATTTGAATGATGAAACATTTGAAGTTGCATACACTTTAAATGATTCGGATAAATTATACTCTGACAAAGAGTTTCCAATAAGAAGTGTTCGTTTTGACATGATCAAAAAGGTTTTCAAAATGACAGAAATTAATATTTCTGAAATAAAAGATTTAAATCTTACTGAAAAACCTAAAAAGTACACTTCAAGAGTTCAACAACGTCTAAACAAGAAAAAGGGGTACAATTCTGGTATTGGTTTTCAAAAGAAAACTAACCAAAATCGTAGCTACAAAAAGAAAGGTCTTAGATTTATTCCACCAGAAAATCATAAAAAATTGAAAAATTCTAAAACAAAAACAGAATTTGTGTCAGGTGGAAGTGCAGAAGAGGAACAGAAGAAACCATTCTGGAGACAGTCAAATCAAGAATTTCTTGCTGAAAAGAAGAAGAATGGAACTGAATTGTTTTATCAAAGAGAGACTCGTACCTGTTACAAGTGCAATGAAACTGGTCACATTGCATGGAATTGTCAGAAAAATGCCAAGACAAAACATGGAGTTTCTAACAAGTTGAAAGAAAAAGTTGTTGATATTGAACCACCAACGGAAAAATTTAAAATTTTTGAAAACTCAACTTATGAGGTTGGTGAGTGTTCTAAATTTTTTTTTTATAAAAAGAAAGAGAATGACAACCAAGTATGGGTTGTTAAGAAAGTTGATGTGAATGTCGGCGATGAATCTGGTTCCACAAAGCCAGAAGAGCCACAGGTTGAAGTGAAAATTTTCAGTGAATGATGATGAGTTTCCATCACTGAAATTTGAAGAAGTTAAACAGAAAGTTGGTAATGTTGATATCTCGAATCAGTTTTACACAGAGAAAACTAAGTTTGATGTCGAGAAAACATTCAATGGAAGTGTTAAGAAAATTTTTGGGAAAATGTTGAGTGGGAGAGCTAAGGGAGTAAAAGATTTTTATGCCACGAAAAAGGCAACATACAACCCTACTGCTCAAGAGTTGAAAGCCATCAAGTCTGAAAAGACTTGGATGGAAGTTTGTTTCCCATGATAGTCTCAGGACTATGCCGGAGATCCCAAGTTTATATCGTGGATCAGGAATCGGCATCTTTCTAATGTCTGAAGATTTTGGTTGAAAGATTTTGATAGTGTTTGAATGTTTACAGGTTGAAGGACTACGCCGGAGCTTCCAGGTTGGTAAGTGCGAAGCAGGAATCGGCATCCTGATTGGTAAAATGGTGATGTAGATGTAACATTCCTACAAGTGGTATTGTGTGTTTTTACAAGTGGTTATTTTTACAATTGGTTTAGAGGTTGCTTGAATGCAAATGGTAAATCAGGGACATTAATTTGTACTTGATTTACTATATATGACAAGAGACGAACAAGATGATGAACCACATCCCCGTTCTTAAAATGATAAGACCTACAAATGGTTTTTATCAACACAAATTCATTTTCCAGAAAAATCATTTTGATTAAAACAAACTTAAGTGTTTTGAAATCTAAATGAGAAAATGGTTTGTGATAGGGGGAGTTCTGATTGTTTATGCCGAGTGAATGGCGATTTGATGTGATTCAGTGTCAGTTGTCAAGTTTCTGTACAGTTTGTATGTTTCAATTGTGTCAAGAGTCTAGTAGTTTTCAAATTTCTTTAATGTGTTTGCATTTTAGGGGGAGTAGAAAATTTCAGAAAATCCAAAAACATTTGAAAATTTGAAAAAGGCAAAAACATGATAAAATCAAAAATGAGTTTTTGTGTCTAGAAGAGGAAATGATAGTACATCAGTAGACGGTCACAGTATGCTAAAGAATTGTAATGTTTAAATAGCGTTAAACAGTCTCACTGATGATATGCCGATAGGTTTTTACACATTTAGTAAGCTTTTTCGAGATATAAACAAAAATTCAAACTTGCTTATTTCGTGGGGAACACTACTTGGATATATAGGTAACCCCTGAAATCTCGTTTGAAAGGTCCCTTATTTTGAGATACTAGGTCTTTATGCTCAGTGATATCTGGGGTATTATCCCGGGACTTCTGCTGAAAGGAATTTCTGACCTAGTCCCCGGAGAATACTTTCCGCATGCTTGAAATATAGCGCAGCCCTCAGCAAATTGATGAAACAATAAAATTGATAGTCATTGCTGTTGTAATCAAAAGATCCTCTAAAGGGGACACACCAAAAGTCGAAGCCGTCATCTCTCTGTGTATCGAAAGATCGACCTGAGCTCTCACGGCCCTCGTACTATAATTTATTCCCCTGACAGATATCATCTGTGGTATACTCACCTGTAAGACTGAATATTGGGATCTGGATACGGGAGTATATTCAAGAGGTGGGACACATGAATGAGTTTAAGTTCTTAAAACACCTAACTCATATCCTGAAGCAGTTGAAATTTGTGTGAAAATTTAAGTGGATCAGTATATTGGCAATCTAAGTAAATTGTTTAATTCTTAATGTGTAACTAAGCTCAACGGTACTTGTGACTTGTCAAAATCTGATATGATTCTCTTTCACAAAACTCACAAAAATATTGTCTGTGAATATTTCTTTACTGCATTTCGTTTAATTTCAAAAATCTCAAAAAGATTTTTTGTGTGTTTTAGCATAAAATTTTTGAAAAAGTCAAAAAGATTTTCGACAACTGATGTTGGAAAACTGATTTTCAAAATTCCGAGTGCTAAACATGATGAGCAGCATTTGAGGGGGAGTGTTTGTGTAAATCTAATTGTTTTTGTTAATCTAACCTTCTTCAAGTGGTTCATCATAGATATTTGAGAGAGAGCCTGAGATGTTGCAATTATATGTTTGTTTTAGTGATTATGAGAGTCATGTGTTGGTACACAGGTATTTGATATTTGATAAAATTAGAAAATTTATATCTGGGTTAAGATTGTGCAGGTAGCCAGGTTTCGATATTCTGAAAATCTCTGTTGGAAGAGAGCCAAGTTTCGATCCTGGAAATCAATTCTGAAAGCCTGTGTAGATCAGACAACGATCCTGAAGATGTTACTGAAGAACAAAAGAATGCCAGTAAATCGAGAAGGGGAGTCTGAAGATTCAAAGAAGAAAAAGCCCAGAGACTGATCTAGATTGAAGATGAGAAGACACGGTTTTGCAGTCAGGGTGTATTGGCGACTCCATCAACATCTGAGGGGGAGTCTGTTTGTGCACTACATCTGTTGATTACGTCTAGGTGTCTAGGATCAGGTCTTACGTCGTATTGTATAGCATAGGGCACGAAATACGAGAAAACAGGAGTCTGTATAGGTTTTATGAGTTAGGACCGCTCATAGGGACATAGGGATGTTGGTCCGCTTATTTGTCAGTGTGGGTCGCTTATTTGTACATGTCTGGTCCGCTCATATGGACATGTGTCACATGAGCGAACCCAACAGCCTATATATAGGTGTCATTAGGGCGAACCACATAAGGTGTATGTGAAATTCCACGCCGAAGCTTTGCCGGTGTGAAGATTGAGCTGTAAAACGTTTCATATTAATAAAACAAGCAGTTAGGAGAAAGAACAAGCTATATCTACTTGCATTTCTTATTATTCCGCATCTGAAACGCAAGAGACAACCTCTGAACGACTCGTTCGGGTCAGCAAACGATCCTACATGGTCCTTGGTCTATAAAATATTTATTTAACATGGTTTCTTGTATTTTTAACCCCCACACTTGACTTTTAAGGACCCCAAGTCATAAACCAACTTTGTTAAGTCCCCAGTTATTCATACGATCACCGAAAAGTCTTAAACTTCAACGTTGACGCTTTTAACCCCTCGTATACGAATTTTATCATAACTTCCTCATACTATAACGAAACTTGGTGAAATTTTTTATCATGCATTCTAGTGAGCATAATTAATCGTTACAAAGCTTCGGGTTTGCTAAAAGGTCACTCAAAGGTATACTTTGAACATGTTGACACATTTAACACCTGTAGTTTGTAATCTCTCACTTTCTTTCACAATTAGCTTCGTATGATCCATGATTAATTCATTTAAGGGTATAAACATCATGTAGGGTTATTGTGAAGTATATTTATCCATTGTTGACATTTTGAACCCTTAAATTCACGTACTTTCTTTGTTTGTCAACTTTAGTCCTTCTGATGAAATCCTTTACACGTTTAAAGTTCCTGACACGTGTCGATATCACATTGGACATGAAATTACGAGGTGTTACAATCCTGGATAAGACACATCTTCCAAAGCCTGGTTTTTACTAACGTCTTTTGTCGAGTCCCTGTGGAACTCTAAAACAATTTGCATGGTTTGTATTTGGATTTGAAGTTTGTGTTTGGTTTTCAAGACAATGTTGTTTGTGATATTTTTAACTTAAATTAATGGATGAACATCTTGTGTTTTATCATATAGTTGTTTGTTATGGTTGGATGCAATGATATTAAGCAAGTCACACATAATCACGCTTCCGCAAAAGTCAGGGTGTGACAGTTTGGTATCAGAGCTTCGATTGTAGCGAACTAGGATTCCTTCTCGAGTCTAGACTACAATCCTTAGGGCTCTCACAAAAATATTTTTACATGTTTTCATTGTATACACGAAACTCCCAGATCCATGGAACAAACATTTTTACAAAGAAAAGACACGAAACACAATGCAAGGTCACATTTGTGGTTTAGTCTGGGTAGACTAAGGAAGGATAGAAAGGATTCGTGAGGAATAATGAGGATACATGATTTCATGATACATTGTCTTTGATTGCATGCTAAATGATAGTGGTTAATATATGTGCATATGTTATGATTGTTATGTTACAGACACTATGTATTCATCCGAGAGCGGATTATCCGACACTGATGACCCCATGGCTATTGTTTCTGATGGCGAGATCGCACCGGAGCCAGAGATCTTTACATCCGATACTGAGAGCGACCCAGATATGCTGTTAGACGACAAGGAAGACTTTCAGCCGTTCGCGTTGCCTGATTTAGGATATGACTTACCGCTTGCTGATGGTATTCCAGACGAGGATCCTTTTGTTGTTCCCATTCCAGTCCATGATCATCTTATCATCGGGCATCCCGATGGTGAGCATATTGTGGCACCGATCCTCGCTCCTGTTCCTCTAGTGGTCATCCCTCCTGAGGATTGGCCTTTTGATGATCTGTTTGATGATGACGTTGATCTTTTTGTTGATGGTCCTCCTGATGACGCCCATGGTGATGGAGAGCGAGACGAGGACGTTGTTGCTATTCCACTTCTTGAGATCCCTGTTATCGAGTTATCCTCTGATACTAGTTTGCACTCTGTCTCAGATTCCTTTGAGTCTGTGACATCTTCAGCTTTGCAGGCAGTTAGATTACGACGCTATGCCACTTATTCTGATGATGATACTGCCATGTCAGCTGCACCATCTCTTCCACATGACCCCGAGCTTGGTCTTGAGCCAGATTTTGTTCCTGTTGATCAGCAAGATGTTGCACCTGCTGATCCTGAGCCCTTACCTGATCATGACCCTATTCCTTTTGGCTTGCCAGACATTGCACCCCTCATACCTGGCCCAGTTCCTGCACCTATTGACCCTCCTGTTATTGAGCCAGTTATTCCTCCACCTGCACCCGCACCCGCTGATGTTGCTCCTTTTCATCCTGTGGAGTCTGATGTCCATCGTGTTGATTCACCTACCGTTTTCTTGCAGGACATACCCGCACCCCGTCCAGGGGAAGGTACTTCAGGCCAGCAGCCTAGTCATGATCCTTATGTTTCAGCAGCTCATTCCCATATCCCTCGGTCTACTCCTTTTGCTCCTTTCACTTCTTTGCCAGTTGATGAGCCATTCCGATGGTTCCCACCATATACCATGCTGATTTCAGAACCCTACCATCCCTCTCATTTTGTTGGCTATACATGGGATGAGTTACTTTTATCACTTCAGCTCCAGTTTGAGATTATGAGTCGCAAGATTTTGGAGCTTGAGCTGACTCCGCATCCATTACCGTGTCCTTGTCAGCCTGCTTTTGTTCCCCCTCATTCATCACCGTCTCCATTTTCACATCCACCTGCTCCTCTTACTCCATTTCCAGAGTTTGATGCTCGATTTCTTACGGTAGAGCAGCAGATTAGTTATCTGCTGCGTCATGTATATGAGCTTAAGGAGGAGCTTGCGCATGTGCGCAGCTTGCTTTTCTTTCCTCCACCTCCTCCACCACCACCATCAACATAGTTGGTTTTTGGTTTTATGTAGGTTGCATTACTTTTAATGAGAGCACCACTATTGAGCTGAGCTTGTGAAGCCTTTTGGAGACCGCCTTTTGATTGTATGACTTTTGTAGATTGGTAGACTCGTTGGACAAGGGTAGTGTGACCCTGTGTTCCTTTTTGATATGATACACTTTGTAAAACATGTAACAATACTTTGTGGTCGATGATTAATGAAAGCTCAATCGTCATGTTCTCATTATATACGTTGTTGATTTACATGTTTGTGCTATGATTGTGATGTTATATGCTTGTTTGCTATGATAAATGCTATTATATATACGTACTATATTTATTATACGGATAAGACCTGACCTATACAATCTTCTTCTTAGAAGATGCCTCCTCGAAGGAACACTCAGTTGCCCACAACCGAGGCAGAATTACAAGAACAAATTTCACAGGCAATCGCACAACATGAGGCCCTACGCTCCGAACACAGCGGAGGCACCTCAGGGAATAACCCACCTAATGGTAATGTTTAAGTCACTTAAGATACATTACAATACGTTTGTTCATTTCCAAGTACGTTTTCCTAATACTTTCTGTGAATGATGTTGCCTGTACAGGCTGTACTTACAAGCAGTTTCTGGACTGCAAGCCTCTGAACTTTGACGGTACTAGAGGCACCGTAACTTTTGTGAGATGGGCTGAGAAGACAGATTCTGTGCTGCGGATGAGTAAGTGCAAGCCAAAGCATCAAGTCACCTACATTTCTGGATTGTTTCTCGATGGAGCCCAGTCATGGTGGAACCTTCAGGTTCAAACTTTGGGTGAAGCTGCAGCATATGCGTTGTCATGGGACGAGCTGAAAGAGCTGATGAGAAAGAAGTACTGTTCGAGGGCAGACATTCAGAAATTGGAAACTGAATTTTGGAATCTGAAAATGGATGGTCCTAAGATAGCTGAGTACGTGTAGAGATGACTAAATATGTATTTAGGAAAATATATATTTAGAAGTCCCCATGTGTGTGATTATTTGTATATTATGTGTATTAGTTATATTATTTTAGGACTTGAAATAATATTACTCATCAAAATACCAAAAAATACAATCCAAAAATATTACCAAAATTCCAAGAGAATGAACATATAAATTATACCCAAAATATTGGAGAAACCGAACAATGAATATAACTCACAAAAATATTCCGGAAATTTTATTCATAAGTATATTTTGATAAATAATATTTTGGACGCCAAGAGGACAAAATATGATTTTTACAACTATTACAAAATATATCATATTTTTTGACAAGGAGAAAATATATTATTTTTGGCAAGTAAAAATATATATTTTTCTTGAAATTATTAGAAGATGTATTATTTTTGGAAGAAAATATATATTTTCTCAAACAAACATGAAATATATTATTTTTGGGAGAAAATGTATTTTCTTGAGTTAGACTTGAAAATATA
>JARYGA010049886.1:0-22904 GCA_030545235.1 Helianthus tuberosus
GGCAACAACATTTGCTTTGCCTGGGTGATAATGAATCTCACAGTCGTAATCGTTGAGAAGTTCTACCCATCGGCATTGACGCATATTAAGTTCTTTCTGATCAAAGATATGTTGTAGGCTACTATGATAGGTGAAGATCGTACACTTGGTACCATACAGGTAGTGTCGCCAAATCTTTAACGCAAAAACAACTGCGCCTAGCTCGAGGTCATGGGTTGTATAGTTCTTCTCATGGATTTGGAGCTGACGAGATGCGTATGCTATAACCTTGTCTCGTTGCATGAGAACACAACCAAGACCAAGGTTGGAAGCATCAAAATAGACAATGAAGTCATCGTTTCCGCCGGGCAATGTGAGAACAGGAGCATTGCAAAGCATGTGCTTGAGGGTTTGAAAGGCAGACTCTTGTTCAGTTCCCCAAACAAAAGGCTTGTCTTTATGCGTGAGAGCGGTAAAAGGCACAACGATCTTTGAGAATCCTTCGATAAATCTTCGATAATAGCCCGCTAATCCGAGAAAAGAACGGACTTCAGAAGGGTTCTTAGGTGTAATCCAACTCTTAACTGCTTCAATCTTCGTGGGATCGACGTGAATACCTTGACTATTAACAATGTGACCCAGAAACTGAACCTCCTCCAGCCAGAATTCGCACTTGGAGAATTTGGCATAGAGTTGATTCCCTTGGAGTAGCTCGAGAACCAAACGTAGATGTTGCGCGTGTTCGGCTTTCGATTTGGAATAGATCAAGACATCGTCGATGAACACGATGACGAAACGGTCGAGATAAGGTTTACACACGCGATTCATCAGATCCATGAAAACCACGGGTGTGTTGGTTAAACCAAAGGGCATAAAAATGAATTAATAGTGACCGTATCGAGTGCGAAAAGCGGTTTTGGGTATATCCTCCTCTTGAATGCGTAGTTTGTGATAGCCTGAGCGTAGCTCGATCTTCGAGAAACACGTAGCACCTTGTAGCTGATCAAACAAATCATCAATGCGAGACAGAGGGTAGTGGTTCTTGATAGTTAACTTATTCAATTCCTGGTAGTCGATGCACATCCTGAACGACCCATCCTTCTTTTTAACGAAAAGGACTGGCGCGCCCCAAGGAGAGGTGCTCGGGCGAATGAAGCATTTCTCAAGTAATTCCTGGAGTTGGTTCGAGAGTTCACGCATTTCGGACGGTGCGAGTCAGTAAGGAGCTTTGGCAATAGGGTGGGCTCCAGCAATGAGATCGATACGAAAGTCGATATCACGACTTGGCGCTAGACCGAGAAGATCGTCAGGGAACACATTAGGAAATTCACGAACCACAGGAACGTCTTTCACTTCTGTCTTTCCTTTCTTTTCCTTCTCCGCTACTACAATGTTCGCCAAGAAAGCTCTGTATTCCTTGCGGAGATACTTGCTAGCTTGGACACATGACATGAGTTTGAGACCTTTCGAAGCAGTTTCACCATAAACACACAATAAATCACCATTCGCGAGCGAGAATCGAATCATCTTATCGAAATACACAACTTCAACATGGTTTTCGCGAAGAAAGTCCATGCCTACTATGACGTCAAAACTTCCGAGTTGCATCGGAATAAGGTCGATTGGGAAGATGTGATTGTTGAGCTCAAGAGTACAATCATGAAGAACAGAATTAACGGTGACAGTTCTTCCGGTAGCGACTTCGACATCGAACGTCGAGGAGAGTTGGGAGCGCTTACGACTAAGGAGCTTCTCGAATTCAAATGACACAAAGCAGTTATCGGCTCCAGTATCAAACAAACATGAAGCATAAATACCATTCATAAGGAACATACCATTGACCACGTTGTTGTCAGCCTGGGCTTGGCGTACATTGATGTTGAAAGTTCTGGCGCGTGCGGCTTGTTGCTGTTGCTGAGGCTGCTGCTGCTGGTGTTGCTGCTGCTGCTGGGGCTCTTGTTTCACCACCCTGTTCGGGCACTTGTTCGCAAAGTTGTTGGGATCACCACATGCGAAGCAGACTCGGGCGTTGACCGCGGGTGCCTGAGCCGCTTATTGTCCTTGCGAGGCTGGGAGCAGAGCTTGATGAGCAGTGGCTTGAGCTGGCGCTTGATGGGGACCAGTATGGTAGTTAGCAGTGAAGTGGCCGTACATGTTGCAGTGAGCGTAGAAACGACAGGCAAGACCCACTGGGTGATGATAAGAACAAGTCGGGCAAGCCGGGTGGGGGCCTGTGTTTGCAGGCGGTGCATAAGTAACTGGTGCTGGAGGGTGGTGAGATTGCTGCTGAGGTGGTACGACTTGAAGTGGAGCAGCAGTGGTAGTGGCAGCACAGTTCTTGTTGCTGGAGCTGCTGCTGTTGTTCTTCTTCTTCTTCTTGCGGAGTGAGGACTTTGACGGTTGAGCGGCGTCGGTTTCGGCAGTAGGTGCGGCGGTGACTTGGTGCAGGCTCTTTGAAGCTTTATCCCAAACACCAGCTTTTACCCACTTGTCGTTGATTTCAACGGCAAGCAAGTAAGTTTCTTCAATCGCTGTTGTCCTTGCGGCATGCACAAAATCCGCAACACATTCAGGTAGAGCTCGGATGTACTTCTTGATCGCCATGTCGGGCGTCTTCACTTGGTCGGGGCATATGATGCTGAGCTGCTTAAAGCGAGCAGTCAGGGCAGCGTTGTCTCCTTCCTTCTGCTTAATGTTCCAGAATTCGTCCTCCAACTTTTGGCGTTCATGGGGAGAATAGAACTCATCCATCATGATGGCCTTTAACTCTTCCCACGTTAGCTCGTAATCTGCATCGTTTCCGCGTTTGTTTCTCTTGGCCGTCCACCAGTCTAATGCGCGAGACTGGAAGACGCCGGTAGCGTTTAGAGTGCAGAGATTTTCTGGACATCCACTCTGGCGCAGAGTGACTTCGATGGAATCGAACCATTGAAACATAGCCGTCAGGCCATCTTCTCCAGTGAATTCCTTCGGACCGCATGTCTTGAACTGCTTGAAGCTGAAAGTAGTTTTGGTAGCAACTTTAGGAGCTTCGGTTCTAGACTCCTCAGATGATTTGCTGACGTTCTCGTAAATCTCACTCATGATCTGAGGTACAACCTTGGCCACTTGTTTCGCGAGGATCGCAGCAAGGCGTTTGTCCCTCTGTTCTTGGCGAGAGAGTCGTGGGTGACGGTGTCCAGATGATGGTCCAGTTGACATTGTCTGCAACAGACATCGTCATAGGTCTCGGACACATCATAAACGAATCTCACCTCACACATCTTATGCTTACTAAAGCTCAGGAACACAGTGAAACATGTATCACATAAACATATAGGCACATAATCACAGATTCACATAAACACAGAAGCACATAAGCACATAAAGCACAGAATTCACCGAAGCACATAAACACGTAGTCACAAGATGCATATAGAGACACATAGGGCATTATGACTGCATCTATTATCTAAGGTCTACGCGCGTTCGAGAATAGCGATCGCGATAACATATCGAGTAGTATAGTATAAGCGTACAACATAGCATAAGGTCGTCCACCATTTAGCGATTTGTCAGCGTTTTGAGATGGAAATGCAGTGCGAGTCGTGCGTGTCGATCGAAGTGGAAGCAAAAATCGAATAAATCTCCAAAATTTAAACACATAAACAGGTAAACACACATACAAGCACATAAAATCGACGAATCATCAGAGTCAGCAGTTGCGGGCTCAGAATCGAAACACATAAAAATCTGGAAATAGATCGTCTGTGGCTATTAGACATTGACTATCCAAAGTGATTCGACTATTCACAAGGACTTGTTGTGTACATTTGACCTTCAAGACTGTGCTTTTGCCTCGATTCTTGGGCGTTAGGTGTAACAACCCTCGGTAAAACCAACACCCTCATAATATTTCCGACTATCTAATATACTATAAAATGTCTCAATATGTCTTATATTATACCCCGTATGTGAAAACCGAGCCCTGGTTATGTTATAATTATAAAATAAATAAAAAAATAAGAAATAGTAAGCTGAGGCAGGCCGCATAAGACCTCACCTCAAGCTTACGCGGGCCGTATCAAGACCAGACTATGACTCCGCTGACTTCTTTAGTTGAAGTGGGCCGCGTAAGACCTCATCTAAGTTGAAGCGGGCCGCGAGAAACCTATACACGCGATTACACCAGAGGCCGACACGTGTCGACATCGTGGCGGACCTACTCAACGACTCAGCTAAGCTATAGTGTTGACTGGTGTTGACGCGAGCCGCGTAAGGTTACCTTGTCTTTCACGCGGGCCGCGACAGGATGCAATATCACAACTATAAATAGCATGCATCAGTTTTCAGTTTCCGTCGCTCATTCTCAAATCTCATTCACGAATTCTGAAGTTATAGACATAATATTTTGGGTATTATACCCCTAATTAGCGAGGTTATACTCCATTGTAAGTATTATAACCTCGGTTTCATAATAGTTACGCTGCCCGATTGATTTAGGGTTCCGTAACAACTGTCGTGGTTCTACCCGACGTAGTTGTTGGAATGCCGTCTCGGGGAGGGTATCATTAATAATTTCAAAGGGTTATGGTACTAATCAATGTACATTTGTGTAAATTATAGATTATAGCCAGGAAACCCTTACGAAAAGCCTAAGACAGCAATGTGAGTTTATCCTCTTTTTGTTAATGTTTTTGGAATGTTTTACAAAAACCTTAATTATTTTACAATGTGATTAAGCGGTGATTGAGTCTTTGTAGTTCTTCAATTATTGCCGGTATTATGGGGTTTTGTATACAAAATTTACTACGAGTAGTAGTAAGTCTGAATGACAGTGCATTACCATTGGACGACGAGTTAGCCAATGGGTAATTTGACCATAGCCATAGATCCGGTCGAGTGGCAAATACTGAATGAGTAATTGTGTAGAAATAAACAATGTGATCGCTCTCAATACTGTTTTAATTGATAAAATGTTTCTTGATTAAACTGGGATTCACTCACCAGTATTTCCAACTGACAAATGTTTTTAAAACGCGTTACAGGTAACACAATGTGAACAGCCAATTAGTGAAAAGCCAGCTGGAGAGCACTGAAGGCTTGGGAAAAATGTGGCTATAAAAGTTACCTAATAAACGATGTTTTAAATTCAATAAAATGGTGTTTTGTCCCTATAAATGTATTGTAATAAGAAACTTGGGTTTTGCCCATGTGTTTATTGATATCAAGAATGGTGGTTTTACTCTGATAAATATTTCTTAACTACGATCCTGATGTAAATTCCGTTGCGAGACTAAACAAACGGATACCACCAAACTCTGTGATCACGTCCGCCCGTTCCCGGGGATCAGGGATCGGGGGTTGTGACAGAAGGTGGTATCAGAGCCTAGCCACTAATCTGAGCCAAAGAAGTGTTCTGCTGACACTTGATATTATAAAATTTTGTGTTTGGAAATAAATTATGGAAATAAATGCATAACTGTAATTATGTGTTATGTGTTATTTGACTATTTGTTAGTTTTCAGTATGAGTGATCAAGGACCATCAGATGTGAATTGTCAGTTATCTGATTCACCTAGGAGTGAAGGTACATCGTCACAGCCTGCCCTCTCGGGGTATACTGCTGATCAGGAAGATGGAATATTTGCTTTTAGAGCTCAATCTGAAGAACCATTTCCTACTAAGAAACGAGGATGGTTCAGTAAAGAAGCTTTTGCTCGTAGGAAGAGAATGAGAAAACTACAACAGCAAAGGGCTTTAGCAGCTATTAAGCGAGAGACAGATGCCCATACTCAAGATATATTAAATAGAAGCCTAGCTAATTTCCATATCTTAGCTACGACTGCTGCTGACCCAAGTCTGGAACAATTGGTAGCCCCACAACTACAAAACCCAGAACAACCCATGGAAATAGAAAATCAGGAAAACTAAGAGGAGATTCACAACTTTAACCCAGAAGAAATTCCTAGAGTGCCTGCACCAAACCCCTAGACCCGAATTACGACCCCTGGTGGGACGAAAATAGGGACTATGTGCAACGTTACTCTATTCCGGAAGACACACCTATAGGAGCCTATTCAGGTATGGACCCTTTAGATCCCTATTACCATGATAACTACATCAGGGAAATATTAGAAGATCCTTACCGTTTACAGGCTCTTTTACCCCCATATTAGGAACCAGAACCTGCACCCCCAATGAGTGCAGAAAACGTCCAAGAACTTAGGACTTTTGGGGAGGAAATTTTAGAAAGCAGTGAGAGGATGCGTCAGGTGGGAGAGCGTCTCGTATGGAAATACGGTGAGCGCAATATGGATTTTTGGATGAATCCATATCCGTGAATGTTAGAATGGAAGAAGCGGTAGTAATAATAATATAATAATATAAAATAATAAAATAAAATATGTGTGTACGGATGCATACTACTATTTTATTTCTGTTGGTATTGTAATCTTTATTTCTGTACTAGTGTGTAATAGACGCATAAGTATATGAAAAGAGTAAAGTAGGAATGATCTACGCTTTTGGCAAAACTGCGTGTCGTGTGATTAATTATATTAAGATATTATTTGTGATATTAATATGGGATAAATGTTTAAAATTCAGATGGCCGACCAAGAAAATCAAGTCAATTTGGATAATAACCCGGAAATCCAGAATGATAATATTCAGAATGACGATGATCTGAATAATGAGAACCCAAACAACAATAACAACGGAAACCAAGTGGATAATAGTGCTATCCAACACATAGTAGCACAGGGAATTATAGATGCTATGCCATTTATACTTCAAAATGTTAAAGATGCTGATAATAAAAGTAAACATAGTAGTAAACGACCCGTTGAACCAGAAAACAGTGTGAACAATGGACCGATACTTCAAATGCCTATTCCCAAAAGAAGAAGAACCATGCCTTATGGTTGTTCTTATAAAGAATTCTGGTCTTGTAAACCAATGGAATTCTCGGGCAATGAAGGGGCCATTGCAACCTTACGCTGGATAGAGAAGACTGAGGCAGTCTTAAGGATAAGTAAGTGTGCTGAAGAAGATAGAATATTGTTTGCTTCTAATATGTTTAAGAACGCAGCACTAGAATGGTGGAACACTATCCTCCAAACAAAAGGAAGTGATAGAACCTACAATATGGAATGGGAAGAATTTAAGGATAAGGTAGAAAGGAAATTCTGCCCACCCAACGAGAAGGAACAGATTGCAAACAAATTCCTAAACCTTAGGATGACTGGTGTGGATAACAAAGGGTACACTAAGATATTTTTCGAATATGCTAGGATAGTGCCTAATCTTGCTTCACCAGAACCAGTGTTAATTTCCCGTTATATTTGGGGATTAATTGGGGAAATTAGACATGTAGTCAAGGCAGCTAGACCTCAAACTATAGAAGAAGCTGTAGAACTAGCCAATACCTTGACTGATGAATTAGTCCGTACCCGAGAAGAGGATCAAAGAAGGAGCCTAACCCAGAAGTTGACCCAAGAATTTCGTTCTGGAAATTCTAACCGTGGGAAAAATCTAGGTTCCACCTCTGCACCTTACTGTAGGTACTGCAAAAGAAAACATTCTGGGAGATGTTCCATATATTGTAACTTTTGCAAAATGTCGGGACACAAGGAAGAAAACTGCAGGAAGAAAGCTAACAGCAGGGTATGTTACAATTGCGGAGAACCAGGTCATATCAAGCTGAATTGCCCAAAATTAGCTCCAGCTCCAGATAACAAGAATACTAAAAATGCTAGAGCATTTGTTCTGACTGTAGAAGAAGCCAAGATGATTCCAGATGTCATAGCTGGTACGTTTTTAGTTAATGATATCTTTGCTAAAGTATTATTTGACTCTGGTGCAAACCAAAGTTTTATTAATACATCGTTTTGCATAATCTTAAATCAGTCATTAACTAAACTACCACATGAATGCTTAGTAGAGACAGCCAATGGAGAAACCATTAGGATTTCTGAAATCTTGCAGGGTGCAAGCATAGAAATTTTAAATCAGAAGTTTATTGCAAACCTATATCCCATGAATCTGGCAGGATTTGATGTTGTTTTAGGAATGGATTGGTTAATAGCCAATAAAGCTAGTATTTTATGTGATCAAAAGTTAATCCAAATAAATTCACCAAAAGGTAAAAAGATCACAATTAAAGGAGATAAGTTCTCTAGATCCACAAAATTTATATCTGTGATGAAAACTGCAAGTTGTATAAGAAAAAGGTTCTATAGTGTATTTGATTTCTATAATCACTAACACTAAAGGAAAGAATTTAAAAGATATTCCAGTAGTATCTCAGTTTTCAGACGTATTTCCAGAAGAATTACCAGGACTACCTCCAGATAGAGAAGTTGAATTCAGGATTCATCTAATACCAGGAACGTCACCGATTGCCAAAGCACCTTACCGTTTAGCACCTGCAGAATTGCAAGAATTGAAGAAACAATTAGATGAATTGTTGGAAAAAGGATTTATACAACCCAGTTCGTCGCCGTGGGGAGCGCCGATATTGTTTGTTAAAAAGAAGGACGGCTCAATGCGTATGTGCATTGATTACCGTGAATTAAACAAAGTCACGGTTAAGAATCGGTACCCATTACCGAGAATCGATGATCTGTTTGATCAACTGCAAGGAGCTCGATTTTTCTCTAAAATCGATTTAAGGTCAGGATATCATCAATTAAAAGTACAGGAAGAGGACATTCCTAAAACCGCTTTTCGAACAAGGTATGGTCATTATGAATTTACTGTCATGCCATTTGGTTTAACCAATGCCCCAACTGCATTTATGGACATGATGAACCGAATATGTAAGCCATATTTGGATAAATTCATAATTGTATTCATAGATGATATTCTAATTTATTCTAAGAGTAAAGAGGATCATGCAAGACATTTGCACGCACTTTTAAGTTTGTTAAGAAAGGAAAAACTTTATGCTAAGTTTTCAAAGTGTGAATTTTGGTTAGAACAGGTACAATTCCTTGGACACTGAAGGAATTCATGTAGATCCAACAAAGATTGAAGCAATTACAAAATGGAAAACCCCCGAATCACCAACTGAGGTTAGAAGTTTCTTAGGATTGGCTGGTTATTATAGAAGATTTATTAAAGATTTCTCTAGAATAGCCATTCCCTTAACTAAGCTAACCTATAAATCTGTTAAGTTTGAAGGGCAATAAAACAAGAAGAAGCCTTTAGAATTCTTAAGCAAAGATTAACCCATACACCTATACTAGCATTACCAGAAGGAACTGAAGACTTTGTAGTCTATTGTGATGCTTCTAGATTAGGTTATGGATGTGTATTGATGCAACGTCAAAAAGTTATAGCTTACGCATCTAGACAACTTAAGAATCATGAAGAGAATTATTCAACCCATGATTTAGAATTAGGAGCTATAATTTTTGCTCTTAAAATTTGGAGACATTACCTTTATGGTAGTAAGTTTACCATATTCACTGATCATAAGAGTTTAAGGTATGTGTTCGGGCAGAAAGAGTTGAATATGAGACAAAGACGCTGGATGGAATTTCTTAGTGACTATGATTGTAATATCCAGTATCATGAAGGAAAAGCAAATGTAGTGGCAGATGCTTTAAGTCGAAAGTATCATGAAAAGCCAAAAATGGTACATTCTCTTAAATTAAATCTGCAAGTAGATTTAAATGATCAGATAAGAGAAGCACAAGAATCAGTAATTAAGGATGATTCTGAAAAATTAAAAGGTATGCTAAAAGAATTGGAACAAGGAACAGATGGAATTTGAAGGTTCCATAAAAAGAGAATGTGGATACCTAAATTAGGAAACCTGCGTAATCGTATATTAGAAGAAGCTCATAAGTCTAAATATACGATGCATCCAGGAAGTGATAAAATGTACCAGGATTTAAGGAAAAATTTCTGGTGCATAGGAATGAATAAGGACATAGCAGTTTATGTTTCTAAATGTTTAACTTGCTCACAAGTAAAAGCTGAACATCAGAAACCCTCAGGTTTGTTACATCAATTAGAAATGCCGGTGTGGAAATGGGAATTAATAACAATGGATTTTGTTACTAAATTACCCAAAACAAGGAAAGGAAATGATACAATCTGGGTGATTGTAGATAGATTAACCAAGTCAGCTCATTTCTTACCAATGAAGGAAACAATTAGTATGGAACAATTATCTAAATTGTATGTAAATGAAATTGTTTCTTTACATGGTATTCCTTTATCAATTGTTTCTGACAAAGATAGTCGATTTACATCTCATTTTTGGTCAAGTTTCCAAAAAGCAATGGGAACCAAGATAAAACTAAGTACGGCTTATCACCCACAAACTGATGGACAAAGTGAAAGAACAATTCAGACAATGGAAGACATGCTTAGAGCTTGTGTAATCGATTTCGGAGGTAATTGGGACGATCACTTACCTTTAATAGAATTTTCATATAATAATAGCTATCACACAAGTATCAATGCTGCACCATTTGAAGCACTTTATGGACGAAAGTGTCGAACCCCAGTCTGTTGGGCAGAAATTAGGGAAAAGCAACTATCTGGACCTGAAATAGTGCAGGAAACAACTGATAAGATTATTCAAGTTAAGGAACGATTGAAAGCAGCACGTGATCGACAAAAGAGTTATGCTGATAACCGATGCAAACCCTTGGAATTTCAAGTAGGAGATAAAGTATTATTAAAAGTCTCTCATTGGAAAGGAGTGGTAAGATTTATCAAACGGGGAAAGCTAACTCCCAGGTATGTTGGACCTTTTAAGATTACTAGAAGAATAGGACATGTAGCCTATCAGCTACAATTGCCAGAGGAAATGGCAGGAATACATAATGTGTTTCATGT
Organism: Helianthus tuberosus; assembly: GCA_030545235.1. NCBI lineage: Eukaryota > Viridiplantae > Streptophyta > Magnoliopsida > Asterales > Asteraceae > Helianthus > Helianthus tuberosus. The sequence goes on from JARYGA010049886.1 coordinate 10,816, forward strand.
ATCTAATCTTAAAAAGTGTTTAGCTGATGAATCATTGATAGTGCCTCTTAAGGATATAGAGGTAAATGAACAACTCAAGTTTGTAGAAAGACCTCTACAAATTGAAGACATGAAAGTCAAGAATCTCAAACATAAAAGATTAGTTCTGGTCAAAGTGAAATGGGACTCCAAAAGAGGACCTGAGTACACATGGGAGCTTGAGTCAGAAATGAAAAGGAAATATCCGCACTTGTTTCAGTAGATCTCGAGGACGAGCTCTAAAACAAGGTGGGGAGAATGTAACAACCCTCGGTAAAACCAACACCCTCATAATATTTCCGACTCTCTAATATACTATAAAATGTCTCAATATGTCTTATATTATACCCCGTATGTGAAAACCGAGCCCTAGTTATGTTATAATTATAAAATAAATAAAAAAAATAAGAAATAGTAAGCTGAGGCGGGCCGCATAAGACCTCACCTCAAGCTTACGCGGGCCGTATCAAGACCAGACTATGACTCCGCTGACTTCTTTAGTTCAAGCGGGCCGCGTAAGACCTCATCTAAGTTGAAGCGGGCCGCGAGAAACCTATACACGCGATTACACCAGAGGCCGACACGTGTCGACATCGTGGCGGACCTAGTCAACGACTCAACTAAGCTATAGTGTTGACTGGTGTTGACGCGGGCCGCGTAAGGTTACCTTGTCTTTCACGCGGGCCGCGACAGGATGCAATATCACAACTATAAATAGCATGCATCAGTTTTCAGTTTCCGTCGCTCATTCTCAAATCTCATTCACGAATTCAGAAGTTATAGACATAATATTTTGGGTATTATACCCCTAATTAGCGAGGTTCTGCTCCATTGTAAGTATTATAACCCTGGTTTCATAATAGTTACACTGCCCGATTGATTTAGGGTTCCGTAACAACTGTCGTGGTTCTACCCGACGTAGTTGTTGGAATGCCGTCTCGGGGAGGGTATCATTAATAATTTCAAAGGGTTATGGTACTAATCAATGTACATTTGTGTAAATTATAGATTATAGCCAGGAAACCCTTACAAAAAGCCTAAGACAGCAATGTGAGTTTATCCTCTTTTTGTTAATGTTTTTGGAATGTTTTACAAAACCTTAATTATTTTACAATGTGATTAAGCGGTGATTGAGTCTTTGTAGTTCTTCAATTACTGCCGGTATTATGGGGTTTTGTATACAAAATTTACTACGAGTAGTAGTAAGTCTGAATGACAGTGCATTACCATTGGACGACGAGTTAGCCAATGGGTAATTTGACCATAGCCATAGATCCGGTCGAGTGGTAAATACTGAATGAGTAATTGTGTAGAAATAAACAATGTGATTGCTCTCAATACTGTTTTAATTGATAAAATGTTTCTTGATTAAACTGGGATTCACTCACCAGTATTTCCAACTGACAAATGTTTTTAAAACGCGTTACAGGTAACACAATGTGAACAGCCAATTAGTGAAAAGCCAGCTGGAGAGCACTGAAGGCTTGGGAAAAATTTGGCTATAAAAGTTACCTAATAAACGATGTTTTAAATTCAATAAAATAGGGTTTTGTCCCTATAAATGTATTGTAATAAGAAACTTGGGTTTTGCCCATGTGTTTATTGATATCAAGAATGGTGGTTTTACTCTGATAAATATTTCCTAACTACGGCCCTGATGTAAATTCTGCTGCGAGACTAAACAAACTGATACCACCAAACTCTGTGATCACGTCCGCCCGTTCCCGGGGATCAGGGATCGGGGGTTGTGACATTAGGCATGCATCCCGTTAGTCATATCGTGACATCAGGTCGTTGGAGTCCGTCGAGAGTTTGGTGAGAGTTTTGTAAAAAGGGCGGAACAAGTCGTCAAGGTTAGGGTTTCACCCTTGGCTTAACAACTTCGTCCCAGTTTTGATAAAATAGGAGAGAATTATGCGTCGAAGTATGGATTTCACTCCTATTTCAACGCAATTTCTCGTGTTTATAGATAAAAATATGGGTTCGACAAGCAATTTAGTCGAGAGTTTTCGGTTTTCACACCTGATCTCGACTTAATCGCTCATTCATAATTTGAAATTCCGAGTGCAGTGATAGTGTAGCATAGGCCAGAATAGCGAGAAATGGTAGTAAGCTCATACATAATCCCCAACGGATATGCACAAGTTGGTCTGTTGGTTCCTAACTATAGACTAGGTCTCTAAGACATCGACCCGGACTAGGTCGAGTCTTGCCTAATTCCCTATAGTTATGGCTCTGATACCAATCTGTCACACCCCAACCGATGGCAGAAACATCGGGGCATGGCACTGAGCGAAACAGATTGTCCAGAAGTTTCCATAACAATTATCATTACCAATTAATTTAAAGTAACATGTCCCATACCATGTCTTAAAGGGCAAACAAATTATTACAGATAATTCTAGTCAAGTAGTTCTGTTCCGACAACTCAGATTTATACATAGATAGTTTATTTATTGGTTTCTAGGACTCCGTCCCTAGCCCCAATTTCATCACCAGCACACAAAGCATGTAAACATCCTAAGCACCTGTCACATACGTTAAAGTAAAAGTCAATACACATAGTGTAAAGGTGAGTATACAAGTTTGATAATAACATATAGAGTTCGAAAGCGTTACGCATAACCAGCACGTACACAGAGTGAAATGAGGCATGTTAGTTATAGACATGAACCTATCGATACCAATGACTGCGGGTTGACTGCCTAAGGCAGTTCGCGATACATTCTCACCACTGTGAGCCATGTAGGTAATTGTCCTTAACAACCCCCGAGTGAATGGGTGCTGAGTCCAAAATAATAGTACTATCGTTGCTAAGGCAGGTAGACAACATTCCATGTGTAAACGTAACAAACAAGCATTCATTAAGTCACGTATAACATGCGGTAAAGGTTAGCGTTTAAAGTATTGCGTAGTGTGTTCGATGTGATTTAGTATAAGTAACGTATGTAACACCCAAAAGTGCATAAAGCAAAAAGGGATCGAGTATACTCACAGCGGTTGATGGATTGAAGGGAGCGCTATAGAGTAGGGTTAGCCTGAATAGATTGATAGCATATTGATAAGTGACGCGTAAAACGGTGCAAAGTACAAGTGGTTCGGACAGCAGTCCATTCGGATGGTAGCTCGATCGGACAGCCAGTCGTGCGAGTGGTTGTCCGTTCGGACGGTCGTCCGATCGGATGACTGTTCGAGTGGATTGTTTCTTCCTTTGGGAAGGATGTGTTTGTGTATGATGGCTTGAATTTTGAAGTTTTCATTGTAGCATTTTGAAAACATTGAAGTACCTCTACCTTTCAGGTCGGTCGATCGGACGGTCATTTGATCAGACGGCAACCCGTTCGGTTGGGCTCTTCAGTGAGAACAAGTTCATAGCAGGGTGTCACTCGATCAGACGGTTGTTCGATCGGGTGGCATCCTTTGTGCATTGAACATGTTGAAAATTGTTTAAGTGTTGAAGTTTAAACATCTCATGATTCGATTGGCAGGTCGATCGGATGGTAGTCCGATCGGACAGCAAGTCGTTCAACATTCAGACTTCAAATGTTGGAAAAAATGGTTAAGTGTGGGTCCAAGGTGCAATTCGTACGGGTGGCCAGTCGTGCGGTTTGGCTGTCCGTTCGGACAGCTGTCCGTTCGGACCGTACTCCGTCCTGGTTGACCTGTTTGTCTTACACTTGGTTGTTTTGATAGTTTGTCGTTTTATCGAGATGTGTTGATATCGTGCTAACCAGCAGAAGCTCTAGTGACCCGATCGAACAGGAACCACCCAAGTTCGGTCAGTCCACCGGTTCAGGGCGATTGTTCTTGGTTAACCCGGAATCGTTAATCTCATGGATAGGATATGGATCTTGAATCAACACAACCACAATAATGAGTAGTAAGCCGGCACAAATTCCGATTCTATCGGTTTTGAGTGCATTGAGTGTAAAAGAGTTGAAAGAAAGTTGGAAAACCATCTTTCACTTCTTTTCATTGTGAATATGTTTAGATCTAGGGAAGATCTTTGTTAGTTTATGTTGAAATCGGTTAGATCTAAATTGTTCTTGGTGGATTGAGGCCAAAACATGAAGTTCTTCAAGAACACATGATGACGTCATCCTAGAACACCTTAAATCTTGATGATTTCACGGTTAAAAGTTAAGATTTAAAAGATAGAAAGGTGTAGGAGTGCGTGTAGATTAAGGAAGTACAAGATTTAGGACGAGATCTTACCGGAATCATGAGAAATATGAAGAAAAGTGAGGAAAACGAGATGGTCGGACGTCACTTGCCAAAAGTAGAAAGTTTGAAAGTGACAAGGGGTATTTATAGGGTTACCCAAAGTGGAAAGGGGTGCAGAGGGGCTGGTCGCTCGGTTAGGCAGTCCGATCGGTCGGCTGGTCGCCTGGTCGATCAGTTACCTCGTTCTAGTGTTCGGCGCGACGAGTTTTGATGTTTCGATTTCGATTGCGAGCGTTTCGATGCGATAGAGTTTCCTAGTCGAATTACTTTTAATCCCAACTACTCATATCTCGCACTATCTCTTTTCCACCAATTATCATACCATTTCGATTGCGATTTAGTTCGATTGCGTTTCGATTGATTACCACGACATAACATAAATAAACATGCACAAGTAACACATAAGGCACACACACGTATATTAGTAACCAAAATGCGTATTTCGAGTTGCGAGTGCGATTGCGATAGCGATAAAGCGATTAAACATGCGATAAATAGCGATTACCATGCGATTATTAATAGATACTCCACATAATACAACTAAAGCGAAAACAAAATAGACTAATTATAAGTCAAAGAAGTCAAAACAGGAATTGAGCAAGGAGAGACAGATCGCAATTAGCAATCTTTTCTTCCTTTGACTTCAATCTTGACTTTGACTTTCAAAACACGGGGTGTTACATACAGACAAGCGGAAACTTCCGTCTTCAGCAGGCTGTGTAACAACCCCCAAAAACACCCTAGAACGAGCCTTGATTAAAAACCCAAACGCGCACGATGAGAATTAGCACGATATATCAGAAAATTTAATTTTTATACTTCTCGCGGTCGCGACAGACTTCAAGGTTCCTGTCGCGGGGCGCGAGAGACCTTGTAGCCGCCATAGACACGTGTCGAACACGTGTCGTCCATGTGTCAAGCCTACCCGATAATTAAGCTGTGACATCTGTGCTTGTGTAATCATTGTATAACTCTGAACAATTCAAATATAAATAAAACAATGTGTTTTGATTCCAATATTTGTTTATTTATGTTTGACATTTTGCACATTTTGATTTTTGTTCGATTTTAAACTCTTAAACGCTTTCTGGAAAGTTATACGCAAAAGGATGCGTAAACGTAATCAGTTTAATGCGACAAACTCTCCGAAACAGTGACATAAGCTTAACATACCTTAAATAACCTTTACATAAGTTAGAAATAAGTTTTGAAGGGTTTGGTATGACATAAACAAGTTTATTCGATCACAAGGACTATTTGCGTTAAACTGCAAAAGTCTGCCGTTTCGTATAGCAACGTACACTCCGAAACATGATCATAAGCTAAACATACCCTAAGTACCCATAAAATATCTTAGAAATAAGCTGTGAGGGGTTCGGTATGCGAAAATGCGCTTATTTGATCACAGGGACTAAAGGCGTCAAAAATTGCGGAAGTTTGCATATACGCGCATATTTTACGTTCTGACCATATCCGTACATCCAAAAATTTTTGTAATCACTAAAATATTATATTTTAGTGATGGGAATGCAAAAATACCATTCGTCGCTTAATTTGGATCATTTTAGCGTCCGTTCGAGTTTCGTCGTAAATAACCGAAAAACATGACCGTACGACCAAACGAACCTACAACCATGATATTTTCAAGCATGTTTCAAGTCCCCTATACTTTAACATCCTTGTAGAGACTTGAAAATGGCTTTACAGAGGTTAAACGCGTCGAAAATACACTTAATAGTGTGTAGGGACTGAAACGGTAAAATTCTGAAACCTACAGCCCTGTCCTCGCGCTACACGACACCCTGGTGGTGTCTCTGTCGCGCCACGTGACCCCTGTGTTTTGACAGCAAAGTTGATTCCAGCTTCCAGCTGGTTTCCAAGTGATTTCTTTGATGGTTTCCTTTGTTTGGTGACCAAGTTAACTCTTCTCCAAGGCTTCTAACATGGACCACAAACTTGTATGGTCAAGATTATTACTTGGGGAACACTTAATCCACGTGTCATCATCTTGTTAATCCAAGACAACTATAAATACCCCCTTCCATTCATTTCACAAATTGCTCATTCCTCATTTTCTCATCTCTACAACTCTAAGTAGAGGCTACCACTTGATTGGAGGTCTCTTACCTGAGTTTCTAGTTCATTTTTCCAGCCTTAGAACATTTTGTAAGTGTTCTTTCATGGCTAGTTTATTTATTTCAGCAATTTCAAGCTGAAAGTTAAACATTTTGACTACCGTTTGACTTTCGGTTTTGACCATGAATTGGTCAAATCAAAGTTCAATTGAACTTTGCAACGTGATCGTAATCACGATGGTTATAATCCCCAGCGATTATACCTACTGATTACCACGTTGACTAGTCGTAGTGACGAGTTAAAGTTTCGGTCAAAATGCACTTTTATGTATTATTTCCGGGTATCAAAACACTTTGTTTTGATACCAAATCAGTTTTCTAACTTAGTTAACTATTTTCCGTCCGAATGGACTATGCCCATCTGTTTGAATGGACTAAGCCCATCCGCCCGAATGGACAATGTCCATCCGTCCGAATGGACTAAGCCCATCCGTCTGAATGGACTAAGCCCATCTGACCGAATGGACTATGTCCATTCGTCCGCATGGACTGTTGGACATCTAATCTCATTCGACACTCCGATATTGACCGCATCCGCACTTGGAAGATTTATGCTTCTGTTCCCGTACGTAGGCTGACCCGACGCTCCCTTCAGTCCAATCCAGACTGTGTTTAGCTGTCAAACACGCACTGTGAGTATACTTGACCCCCCCCTTTTTTTTTTCTTTAAAACGCATTTGGGGTGTAACATACGTTCATACATAAACACACTTATCAAAACATACTTCATGCTTAAACTATTTAACACACGCGAATGACCATAATACATATTTACACGTGATGCTTGATACATATGTGCTAGGACTTTTACTCGTTAATGTTCCACCTTAGCTAGTATGGTACTATAGTTCGACTCACACCCGATGGGGTCTAGTTAAGGGACTTCACACCTCTCCTTCGCAGTCCTCTCGGGACTTAGCTTGAGCGTTTGTCTTGTTAGTATATATGTTGTGTTGTATCTCGTTTATGTATGTGGAAATTCGCAATGCTTTTATCTACTCTACTATTATATCAAACCTGTATACTTGCCAATACATTTTTGTATTGACTCTATTTTAACGTATGTTGCAGGTTAATCGCAGGTTATCTTGAATCAAGATTAGGAAGTCTAGAAACCCACATAAAATCTAAGTTGTCGGATTTGTATTGTTTGAGAGACATGAAATCTGTATGACTTTTTGTGAAATATTTGTTTATTACTATGGGATAATGAACTTGTTAAATATTGTCCCTGATGTGCGTTAGGTGTGATATATTTTTATTTATATTTTAAGCCCTTTTTAACACTTTAGTCAAGTTTTTAATTTATAAAACACGATATTTTACTAACACTAAACACACATATGTGCAAATGCACCCATCGTGAGCGTAGTATAGCGTTGGTAAGATACCGAGGTCGTCCAAGGACACAAGAGCTTTTAGTACCGGTTTATCCTCAGCGTCTAATCAAACCAAAAGTTTAGAAAAAGTTTTAAATATGAAAATAAAAAAGAAAAATGCTGAAAAACAAAATAAAATAAAAATAAAACAGATAGACAAGATGAATCACTTGGATCCGACTCGCCTTTAGTGTAACCTTTGATGTTTTCCGCACTTTTGCACATTTTAAGAGATTATCTTAGTTATAGTAGTAGGCCCCTCTTTTGAAGGTGACGTTAGTTTGAGTCAGCAATGATACAATCCTAAAGGGTTGCATTATTGGGAGATAATTAATTAAGTTATTAATGCGTAATGTGGTAGGCCCCTCTTTTGAAGGTGACGTTACCCTCGGCTAAGTGGTTTGAGTCAGTAGGGATACAATCCCAAGTAGCCGGGTTAATGTATTAATAGTAGTTTACATATGGGGGGATCAAGCCATTCGCACCCCCGCCATCCCATACCAGTGGGTATTGAAGGAGGTCCTAGTAAGCTTGACCCATGTCCTTGCAGGATCTATACACTGAACAAGGCAAGAACCTTACCAAACCATTCCCTTAACCCCCGACCAGGTAGCCAACATATCTCCATATAGACCGTGGAGATATGAATGGTGTAAATCTTTTATTTTATATAGACAATAAAATAACGCCAAGACACCACAAACAAATGATAAGGAAGTTTCACCTTCAACATAAGAAACTAGTTATTAAAGTCATTAATACAAAACGGAATAAAAAGTGCGAAAAGATTAAAAAACAAAAGTATTACTGACGTGTGCGCGTATATACATATTTTTATAATAAAATTACACACAATTCGGTTTTAAATTTATAAAAGTGATTAATACTTCAACATCAAAACACACACGAAAGAGAGAAGTGTACCCCGTCATATATGTAGTAAAGTATTGGTAAGAACCAAGTATCGATCCAAGGAAATGGCCGGAGAAATAATACTAGACCTTTGTCATTAAATTAACGGAAGAAAGATAAGTTGTGTGATTTTCTAAACACTAAAATAAGCATAAATAAAAACATAGTAGACTCCAAATAAAAAAAATAGATATATAGCCTTGCTTTATACACAACCCAAGCATGTGAACTTAGTCGGTATTGCCACTTAAAACATTTGATCAATTCTTCATTTTCAAGACAATTAGTATCCCTTTCGGGAATCCTAACATGACAATTATTTGGAAAGCTAAAACGATGAACACACTTCAACCACCTAAAATTGTTCTTTAACGTGCAATTGATGAATGTCTATGATAATCCCCTAAAAATAAGTTAGTCACCCGTTTGGAGTTTTCTAACCTCACTTAAACAAGGAAAGTGACACCGATAAACACAATGCAACCACCGAGACAAGCATAAACTAGATTAAATCACAACCGAGTTCATTTTACAAATCTTGCATATAAATTCACCAAGATAGCAATTTTGGCCTAAACTACTAACTAAGCTAACAAATCATGGCAATAATTCATAACAACACCATTTAACCCGTTAGGGTCCTTCCATGAGGGAAACTTTCTTGATTAACAATAATTACCCTTTATTAAACCACTAACCATTTCTAGTATCATGGTGCACACATCTTTAACCAAGCTAAACTAGTTAACCAAGTTTAAAGTCTACTAATACATGATTAATTAAGCATCTTCTTTCAAATATCTCAACTAACAATATACCAATCATCCAAGATAATTAACTATAATCAAGAAATCAACATCAATAAACAAGGTTGCAAACTAATCATCAAAGATTAACATAGAAAATGCTTTAAAATGTCATTACAAACATAATTAACATACTAGAGGTTGTAATTAAGCAAGGGATTCTAATGTTTTTGCCCAAAGGCTTACAATAATACATAAAACATTAATCTAAATACTTGAAACATTAACAAAATTATGAAAAGATTAGAGAATCAAACCATAAACAAGCACTAGATTAAGAATCCGGAAGATAACGGAGCTAATCGGCACAATGTGGCTTGAATCCGGGTGAAAGCTAGTGCCTCCGGAGCCTGAAAATCGCCTGAAGCGCTCCCAAAATATAGAGAATTACGAACAGAATGTTTCTGCATGTTTTTTTTATAACATTTTGCGATCGCACGATCGTGCCAATAAAGTGCACGACCGTTCACTTTTTGAATCATTGGAGTCACTGTTCACCATACCGCATGACATCATCAGATCTTGACCAGTCTTCGCAGTCGCACGACCGTTCCGTTAGTGGCACGATCGTGCATCTCCGGGATAGGGTGGCACGTGCAGCTGCACTGGTGGTGCATTTCCGGGCTGGGCTTGGTCGTCGAGGTTGCACGGGAGTGCCTCCATCCGCACGATCGTTCCTCTCCGAGAAAGGCTTGCACTCCTGATCGCACGGGCGTGCATTGCTGAGCAGAGCCCTATTGTCGGATCCGCACAGTAGAGCCACTAATTGCACGGTCGTGCCAAACGCCCAGGTCAGAATCTTCACAAAATGTTAAAGCTTTGTCGTTTCGCTCGGAAAGTCCTCGTTTTCACTGTCATCTTGTTTGGCATGCTGTTTTAGGCCTGTAAACAAAAGTATACCTGATTAAGCATCCGATTCATGGTTTTACGGCCGAAAACACATAAAATGGGGATAAAATGGGGGACTAAAGTATGTGTAAATTGGTGCATATCAAATCTCCCCACACTTGAACCTTGCTTGTCCTCAAGCAAGCTAAAACTAAAATGCAATAAAAGATAGAACCTAACGAGAACAAGTATTTACAAAATACCTACTAAAATACAAACATACGGTTAGCCGGTTTTTCGAAGGACAACATCAATTGAATCAAACCAAACAAGCACATTCAAATATATGTATGGATAACCAAAAAGCCGTGACTTCACTTTCAATTAACTTAACATGCTAATCTTCACACACCTCACAATGTTCACATACACTCGGTTTTATATGTGAAACTTACATAAAATGTGTATGTGCAAACACTCAATGCCTCGTCAATGAAACATGTAATATTATAAGCTTGTCACAAGATCTTATCTCCACCAACTAACATGCGAAAAAGTGTAAATCAAGAGGTCTTTACGGGGTGTAACGTTAGGCTTGGGTGAAGGGTATGGAAAGGGAAATTTGAAGTCGCGAAACGGTTAAAACTCGGTAATAGCGTATAACTAGCGTAAAATAATAACACTATACATACTAACGCCTTAAAAAGGAGACTTTTGCGATATCGAGCTCATCAACGAGATTTCATCATTTTAGCATTCAAAATTGCTCGAATTTTGTCGACTTCACCCTATTTTAGGGTGTTTTATTTTCTGTTTTTTAAAGGATTTGTACAATAAACAATAAACTATAACAAGCGCTAGTTAAACAATGATTTTGACCGAGTTTCAACACTAAAAGGTTTAAAAAATAAAACGGCTAAATTTGGCTAAGTGGGTGATTTTGTTGGGTAAACAAAGGGAAACACGGGGAAGGCTCAACATGGTTAATCCTAAAGGGTAATGTAGGGTTTAAGGGAAACACAACACAAAGAACAAGGATAACCACAAAGGGGTTTTCTAGGTGCCTCTATCACTTCTACACAATTTCGCAAGTTCATGGTCTTAACAAGTATGCTAGTGACAAGCTGTAAATTACACATGACATCCGGCTCACTCCTACTGCGAAATGAACAATCATATAACAATTTTACGGCTCAAATATGCTCACATAACGGAAGGAATGGGTAAAAGTGTGAAAATTCTCATGCAAGTCCTTCTTTGTTTGTCACGCTTTCCAGTTTTCTTTTTGAAAATTTATTTTGCTTGTCGAGTTTTTATCACGTTCGAAGCTTTCTAAAACACAACCAACCGGTTTATTTACTAAAAATATATACAAATTACTGATATTTTTGATTGATTTTTCTGATTGATGATTTTTTTATATAGGACAAACAAAGTCAACATGTTAAACCCCCTCCCCACACTTGAACTTCGCATTGTCCCTAATGCGAAACCCGAAATATAGAGAAAAAGGAGAATAACACTCCCCTGAAGATGATATCGATGAAACGAGACTTCAAAGCTGGATCTATGGTGTACTCCGGTCCAAGACGTGCTAGCCAAAATCTGCAAGTATGTCACAAGGCACAGCAAAACAAAACAGCAGACATAGACAATCTAAAGGAAAACAAACCATAATTTACATAAATAAAAGTACTAAATATCCAAACAAAAGACAAGACAAATAAACTAAAGTGTCTGAAAAATAAAGTACATAGCGGCATGTGTTTGAAATAGTAACCAAAATG